>CAUYLG010050825.1:0-89815 GCA_963573385.1 Cacajao melanocephalus | reverse complement strand
CCAGTTTGCCAAGGCGGACAAAGCCGATGACACTGGGCCTGGCCACTGTCTTCCTTCCTATGCACAAAATGCCAGCTCTTCCTGTTTCCAGCTGGCAACATCCCACCTGATGACCAGCTTAGCAAATTAGAGGCTCTCCATAGGATTCCACCTCTGTCTCAGTTCGGGCTTCTATAACAATGTACCATAAACTGGGTGGCTAACTCACAACAGAAATTTATTTCTCACAGTTCTAGAGATTGGAAGTCCGAGATCAAGGTGCCAACATGGTAGGATTATGGTGAGGGACTTTTCTTCTGGTTATAGACTGACACTTTCTCATCATATCATCAGGGCAGAAAGAGGGTGAGAGAACTCTCTGCGGTCCCTTTTATAAGAGTATTTGTCCCATTCAGACTAGTGGGACTAAATCCAGACTCTATGCTGAGTGTTGTGGACTTTCGCATGTTCATCCTTCCTGTAGACACCTGGAGATCCATTGTCCCCAGAGGGTACAATAGACAATCTTTGGTCACAAGTCAGCAACCAGCGTATGTGAGTGAGAGCATGTGTCTCACTCTGAAATGAGAGTGTATTCGTCCGTTTTCATGCTGCTGACAAAGACATACCTGAGACTGGAAAGAAAGAGATTTAATTGGACTTACAGTTCCACATGGCTGGGGATGTCTCAGAATCATGGCGGGAGGCAAAAGGCACTTCTCACATGGCAGCAGCAAGAGAAAATGAAGAAGAAGCAAAAGTAGAAACACTTGATAAACCCATCAGATAGTGAAACTTATTCGCTGTCAAGAGAATAGCACGGGAAAGACCAGCCCCCATGATTCAATGACCTCCTCCTGGGTCCCTCCCAAGACACATGGGAATTCTGGGAGATACAATTGAAGTTGAGATTTGGGTGAGGGCTCAGCCAAATCATATCAGAAAGGGAGCAGGTGACAGCATATCCCGATGTGTGTGAGGGTTTCATGAGTCATTATCTATTTCAAAATTTATTGCACTGTGTGAAAAAGAACAAAACAAGGACTTGCACTATCTGACTGTAAGGCTTACTGTAAGCTATTACAGGCAAGGCATCAGGAGTGACAAATAGATAAGTAGACAGAGTTAAGGGTCCTGAAACGGATCCACAGCTATACAGGTCAATAAATGGGTTTTCAATAAAAGCAGTTCAATTGAAGAAAATAAATCATTTCAATTGATGGACTTTCATGTGGAGATGGAGGAGACCAACAGCGTTCTTCCCCCTCACACTGCACACAGAAGTAAGGTTATACCACAACTGAAAAGGAGCGGAATAAAGCATTTCAAGGATGCTTTGAGACTGTTGGAAGGCAAAGATTTGCCTACCATCAAGAAGGACACAGAAAAAATATATATGAAAGAAAGACATGATAAATTAGACTTCATCACCATTAGCCATGTCTTCTCATCAAAAGATACCATGAAGAAAGTGGAAAGGCCAGCAAGCCACAGACAGAGAGAAAACAGTCACCAAATGTATCTGACCTCCATGCCTTGTAATTATAATTACAATCTGACCTCCACGCTTTACAATTATAATGATAATCTGACCTCCACGTCTTGTAATTATAATTATAATCTGACCTCCACACCTTGTAACCATAATTATAGCTGTCCAGTGCCCGGCACCCAGTTTCTGCTGGAGTATTTTCTGTGTGTCTCTAATGGGTAAGAGAGGGCCCCATAGGATATTCCTACAGTTCCCAGATGAACAATGGGAAGGACTCCACATTGACAAACCCCGGGGGCCTGAAAACTCAGGTCCTCAAGGAGGGTAGAGGATATCTGGACCCTGACCCAGGCCCCTGGATGGGCTGTGCCAAGAGATCCCACAAGGGAAAGGATTCCCACCTGCCTCAATTTCTCTGTTCTTCTGGGATTAGATGACCTAGACCCAATTCCCTCCCCAGCACTGGGGATGGGGCTTTTCCAAGGGCCAGGGATCTTGTGATCCTAAGGACACTGGAGCAAGGGGATGGAGGAGGAGCTCGGGGGTGGAGGAGACGAAATCAGATGAGATCCGTGAAGCAGTTGGCTATACCAGGCACAGAGAGGACCCACTGGACCCAAGAGCCTGCATGTGAAGCCAGGGCTTGGGCCACCTTGCTCCTCAAAGGGGTGCCTCTTCCACGGGGTCTGCAAAGGGACTGTGGAAAGAGAAGCCTTTGGCCCACGCCTCTGAATGCTGTTCCACCACAGCGTACCCTGCAGCCTTTGTCTTGCTGGTGTGGGGCAGTCAGAACCCCAGGGCTGCAGAGCCTCTGCACTGGGCAGCGTACCAGCCTGAGTGCCAGAGCACAGTGGGCAGGCCCCGGAGCAAGTAGAGAGGATGGCACCTTTTGGACAGAATGTGTGAAGCAAGAGCGATGGCTCATCCCTTCAGATTCCTCAAGAAATGAGAAGTCAGGAAGATCAGGGTGCATATCTGATTTCCCACACAGGGCTGAAGGCAGACAACCAGAGAGAGAGCAGCACCTGGGCCAGTGACAAAATTAAAAGAATACATTCACTATCCTCAGTAGAAAGATTTATTATAGAACACAACAAGCTTTAAAAATAAAGAAAATATAAGGCAAAATTTCATCAAAATTAAATGCTTTGAGAACTAAAAATAAACTCTGAAGCCACCCAACCAACTAGACAGACCCCTTGGCCAAGGAGACCCCAGAGAAGTCTTAAGTACTGACTTCCTGGCCAGTATTTGGAAGGTCAGACACCTGTCCTTAGACTCTCTCCCTCTTGTGGTTTAGACACAACCGACCAGTACTAATGTGAAAATGGAGACCATAAGACTGTCCGAGCAGACTCTTTACAGCAGGAAGACACCGTATTACACACAAGATGGAAGGCCATCCCAGGCAAGGTTACATCATGCACCCCTCAACTTAAAGAATAAACTATGTTCTAATTGCCACAGGTAATTTTCTTCTTCCTTTTTTCTCTAGCAGCTAAACCAGCACTGGCCTTGAGATAAGCAATGCTGAAGCACTGGCAGCTCACCCATTGCCACAAACCGACTGAGCCCCTGCTACACACACCCAGTGCTGTAACTACAGCTTCGATTGGACAAGAGACTGATTTCGGTCACTTTCTCTTGAAAAGAGACCTCTGGCTGTGGACTGGTTCTGGCCAGTTTACAAAGGCTGTGCACTTAATTGCCTTTGTGTCCCTCCTTCACCTTTTGAAGCATGAGGCCTAATTATAATGTATTTAAATGTTGTCTCCACCCCAAAGTCAACATGGATTGCATGTAGCAGGCATGTTTCTTCAGCATGCATGCAGCGGGATCCCTTCATGAATATTCAGAGCTCTCTTATTCCCTGTTGAATATGTATATGTGGCCAGCCAGATCAACATAAATACCTGCTCCACTCTCCCCTCCCTGGAAACCTACTTTTCCGGTTTCAGCAGGAGGGTATGCCTCCCAGTCTGTCAGAATGGCCACCCTGCACACTTCAACCCTTCATAAAAAATAAAGTCTCCTTTCTAAATTTATAAATTGTGTAATTTTTCAGTTGACAATTTTCAGTTGTCAGTCAAGCCACAGACTAGGAAAAGTCATTTGCAATATATTTATTTGAAAAATGACTCAATTCCTCAATATATAAGGGAACTTCCATAGATCAGTAATAGAGAGCTAAGCCAAATAGAGTCAGGCACAATA
Organism: Cacajao melanocephalus; assembly: GCA_963573385.1. Lineage (NCBI taxonomy): Eukaryota > Metazoa > Chordata > Mammalia > Primates > Pitheciidae > Cacajao > Cacajao melanocephalus. The sequence goes on along the minus strand of CAUYLG010050825.1, from coordinate 86,130 downwards.
TTTTCAAAAAGGCTTTTGCAAAGGAGAATTTCTTACAGGTAGGAAGCCATAAGAAAATACCCTTGATAGTATCGCTCATTAGGCAGGTACAAATTAATTCCACATTGAAATAACCCTAAACACTCACCAGTGTGTGGCCACTTTTTTCCCGCCGAGACAGGGTCTCTCTCTATCACCCAAGCTGGAGTGCAATGGTGCGATCTCCACTCACTGTAACCTCCCGTCCTGATTACCTGGGACTACAGGTGCATGCCACCATGCCTGGCTAATTTTTGTATTTTTAGTAGTGACGGGATTTCACCATGTTGGCCAGACTGGTCTGAGAGCATAGCTACATTTAACAAAGTTAGTACACCAAATGCTGACAAGAATTTGATGCCATTTCAACTGTCATTGCTGGTGAAAAACCATTCTAGAAGGCTGACAATTTATACTAATGTTAAACTTATCATCAGGTTATGACCCAGCAATTGAAGTACTTCCATGAATCTCAAGTGCACAAAAGACTGTTATGTGGATCACGAGGTCAAGAGATCAAGACCATCCTGGCCAACGTGGCGAAACTTTGTTTCTACTAAAATACAAATATTAGCTGGGCGTGGTGGCGCACGCCTATAGTCTTAGCTACTCAGGAGGCTGAGGCAGGAAAATTGCTGGAGGCCGGGAGGAGGAGGTTGCAGTGAGCCGAGATCATGCCACTGCACTCCAGCCTAGCGGCTGGCGAAACAGCGAGACTCTGTCTCAAAAAAAAAAAAAAAAAAAAGAATATTCATCACAAGACTTCAATAACACCAAAACCAAAATTCAGAAGTGATCTATGATACTACGTAAGTAGATCTCATGAGTCTAATGAACATAACTGTAGAATAAAGGCCAAATACCAAAGATATGTACGTTCACTCATGTGAATTTTAAGAACAGGCAATTGTAACCTATGGCAATAGACATCAGAAGAGTTATTAACTAAGAGGACACAGGGTGGGAATCTCCTGGAAAGGAGCTCTACAGGCCTTTCTCAGATGATGACAATTTTCTTAACTTGAGCTGGATGGTGATTACATTTATCAAAATTAAACAAATTGCACTAAAGACTTGTGCACTTTATGTGAACTGTAGTTTACTAATTTACTGTTCTCATTGCTTGAACCCCGGAAACGAAGGTTGCAGTGAGCTGAGACTGAGCCATGGCCCTCCAGCCTGGGTGACAGAGCAAGACTACATCTCAAATAATAATAATAATCATTTACTGTTCTCATAAAAATGAGCGGACAGGGAATGGAGGCAGGCCAGTGTTGTCATGACAACTATTGTAGATTTTATTCTAAACTCATTAAAAGCTCGTTCTTGTTTTGTGTTTCTAAAAGGTCCCACTGATAGAGCGGTTTTCTCTACCAGAAAAGACTCTAGCCTTATTATTTCGTCAGGGGAAGCTATAGAGAAACAGTACTTGAGAGGTGGCATCTTCGCCTCCGAGACTGTGAGACAAAGTGCACGTCCAAGTTCTCCTTTTGGCCGGTCCCCCGCCCCCCAGTTTATGCGCTGTGGGTTGAACTCTTCTGACCACGGGGCGCTTCCGGGCAGGCGGTTTACTCTGCTCTCCGGAGGTCGCTGGGATTAAAGGCAAAGCAAACGGCAGGTCTATCAGCCACAATCGCAGGGCAGAAAACGCCACTGTGACGGGTTAGAACCGAGGCTGCGGCAACCACAACTACAAACATTAAGCACCACACGACCTCAAAGCCTGCTGACAACCATTGTACTTCTTATATTTTTTGATGTAAAAACACACACTGTTTTCTCTGCTTTATCCCTGGAAGTCTGCAGATCTTCCTGCTTTTCTCTCAATCATGCGCCTCTCCGCTTCTCTCGCCCCATTCTGCTACGTCATTTCAAAACATCTCACCTCTCAGGATCCGGCCACGACCCTGCAGCAAGCCTCCTGGGAGGTCTTGTTGTCTCATCTACACCTCTGCCTTCTTTCGCTCCTGTTTTTGTTTGTTTGTTTTTGTTTTTGTTTTTGTTTTGACGGATTCTTGGTCTATCGCCTGGCTGGAGTGCAGTGGCGCGATCTCGGCTCACTGCAACCTCCGCCTCCCGGGTTCAAACAATTCTCCAGCCTCAGCCTCCCGAGCAGCTGGGATTACAGGCGCGCGCCACCACACCCACGTAATTTTGTATTTTTAGTAGAGACGGGGTTTCACCATGTTGTCCAGGATGTTCTCGATCTCTTGATCTCTTGATCCGCCCGCCTCAGCTCCCAAAGTGCTGGGATTACAGGCGTGAGCCACCACGCATAGCCTCTTTTGCTTTTATTCAAGTTTCTCCTTTGGACGCAGTCGGTTTCTTGGCTCCTTTCCCACCACCTGCACCGATTGCACTGACCGCACCGATTGCACCGACGGCACCGATCGCAGACGAGTTGGCAAAGGGAATGCAAGCCGCCCCAAGAGGCTTAGGCACCCGCGGTCACAGACCTGGGCATCTCAAGAAACCTCGGCTTCTGAATTAGGTGGGAGCAAGGCTGAAGGTGCTACAGGTTAGGCTTACTGAATAGTATTTGCTTCTTCTTGGAATCAGACAAACCAAGCATTCTCATCTCTGTGGCGCAATAGGTTAGCGCGTTGGGTTGTCAACCCAAAGGCTGGTGGTTTGAGTCCACCCAGGGACGTGTGCTTCTCCTTTAGATAAAATTTCTGCTTGTTCATACTAATATCTCTAAGGCAGAGAGGCTCCCTGGAAAGGCCTAATTATCAGCTCACCCTTTGTCAACTTGTCCTCCAAGTAGAAACAATAGCAAAGTCATGTTTTCTGCTTAACATTTATCCTATATGTAAGTGGAGAAGACGACCTAAAATCTTCATCGATATGTTCAGTGTTCTTCGTGGTCTCCTGTAAATTATAGATGTACTAAGGTATAAAATTTGTACACCTTATCTTAGATGAGTAAGGAGATAAAGAGTGAGGAAAACAAAGATTCTATATATATATATAAACATAAGGAAGAAATAGTCATAACTGCTACATTCCTATTTCTGTAACTGGCCTCCTGGCAGTAGCCGGTATTTGTAACCAACCACCTTCTTTCATGACCAATCCATATTCTGCCTTCAGCAAGCACCTCAGCTGGTTGTGGTTTTTTACCTGATGAGGGAACATAAACAGTTCCTAAAGGATTTGCTGTGTATCTTTTACCACAATGAAAAATTAAATACACACATGCATATGCACACAAACATACAAATAGATATGGATTTATCCTGAAGAACTTCAAGAAAGTTCATATGAAAAAGGAAATGAACTGTTTTAAAAATGAGATTTTTCCCATGGCTTACTTCACAATCCACAGCTTCTCTTCTGCTCTCTCAACCAATCTTCCAAATACAATTCTCCCCCTGCTTGTGCCTGTGGGATCTTCCCCCCACCACCTGCCTTTCTTCCAGCTTCCTCACTGCAGTAGAAGAAAAAACATGACTATGGTGGATGCGCTTCCTAAGTCACGAGAAGATAACGAATAGAGTCAAAGCAGAGATTCTTCAGCAAAACCCTATGATATGTTTGGGATTCTAGAGTCTGAACGTTTTTGCTTCGTGACATAAGTAATCCTTCAATTTCCCTCTCATGAATCAGGACTTCTACGTTTTTCTTCCCTAACATCTTATCGTTGTTTAGAGCTAAATAAAATAAGACATGATGGGCCAGGCTCCATGGATCACACCTGTAATGCCAGCTGCAGTGAGCTGTGGTCACAGCACTGCACTCCAGCCTGGGTGAGAAAGCAACACCCCCGTCTTTAAAACAAAAGCAGAAAACAATGATGTATTGCAGTTCAGAATTTCTTCATGGAAGTCAGAGATCCCCCAAAGAGTTTTAAACACAAAAAGAAAACAAGCCAGTTAGTTCTAACCTAGTGTCACCATTGTCTTATACACAACATGTAGAGAGGCAGTCACACTCAGAAAACTTTTGATATTAAATAAATGGAAGTTCACTTTTGAAACAGAAAGAAAAAAAATTTCCCCAAATGTGGCTGGTCCTAGATTTTAAGCGATTGTTAAATGGGGAGAAAATCTTCCAAAAATCTTTGCCAGAAAATTCATCACCTGCTGTCATTTTTTGTGCCTCTAACGCCGTAACATCCTCACAACACAACCAGATAAACAGTTCCCAGATTCTGTTCTTTGTTTTCCTGTATTACAAATATATTTTTTGGACTGGGCATGGTGGTTTATCTGTAATCTCACCTACTCCAGAGGCTGAGGCGGGAGGATCACTGGAGCCCAGGAGTTCCAGAACACAGTGAGCTAGGAGTGGGTCACTGCAACACAGCCTGGGTAGCAGAGTGAAACCCTGTCTCTTAAAAAAAAATTTTTTTAATGTAATTTTTGGGCCAATATCTTTTTTATTTTTTTGAGACAGAGTCTCGCTCTGTCGCCTAGGCTGGGTGCAGTGGCCACATCTTGGCTCACTGCAACCTCCGCCTCCCGGATTCAAGCGATTCTCCTCTTTCAGCCTCTCGAGTAGCAGCTGGAAGAACAAGTGCACACCACTACACTTGGCTCATTTTTGTATTTTTAGTAGAAGCCTGGTCTCACCATGTTAGCCAGGCTGGTCTTGAACTCTTGACCTCAAGCCATCCATCCGCCTCAGCCTCCCAAAGTGCTGGGATTACAGGCGCGAGCCACCATGCCCGGCCAAATTTCAGGCCAACACCTGTTGACACACATTGCCTGACACAGATTCCGGAATCCTTCCTGGAACACCGATGGGCCCGCAGAACGCTTGGAGTCCCCGGTAGCTGATGATGTTAGCAAATTCGGTTCTCGGTGACTGGCGTACAGTCCCGAGGGTCCCCTGCACAAGTACCAGTCTCCACCGCTCCCTCATCACCACTCAGATTCTTCCCCACACACTTCCCCTTTCTTTGGGCCACTGAGGCCTCTTGGACCTCTGAGGTGACTGCCCCACCCACAGCTTCTCTCTTTCTGGGAGCTTCTCTTCTTGATCCTCACCACTGTGGCTCAGCGGGAAGCCCAAGGTCCAGCATGTGAATCAGGAACCTGATGGTTTTTTGGGTTTGTAGGGATCCGCCGAGAAAATAGATGAAAGTAACCGGTACCAATATCAAAACTGCGGTGACTCGCCAGAAACACTTCGTATGTGCCACTTTGCTAAGTAGTTTGTGAAGTCCAACAACTGCAAGGGTCCCGGGTTATTCTCCTGAATATCTTTTGGCACGACCTTGGTGACTATCGTCTTCAGTTTACCTTGTGGTGATGGAGCCTTTAAATGCACTATTAGGCTATGCAGTATAATTTTGCAGGGCAGAAGAAGGGTAAAGGAGCCATAGGAAAGTGAAGCTCAAAAAACAATTACATTGGCCGGGAATTGAACCCGCGTCTCCCGCATGGGAGGCAAGAATTCTACCACTGAACCACCAATGCTTCTCTCTTACTGGGGTCTGGGAACAAGTGAAAGGCGGATGCAGAAAGACTCAGAAACTTGCAAGACGCTTTATCAAGTGTCGACTAAAAGCGAACAAAGACACCCATAACAAATGTTTTTATAGAAAACTTTTACTAGACAAAGTTATAAATATTAAAATAGTTTATTTTTCAGATCAAACTGTTAACTCTGAAAAAGGTCTTTCTACCTGCATTACAAACCCCTGATATTAAAACATCAAAAATTCATTCATGTTTCTTTTTTCTAATCCTAAATCTTCAATTGTCAACCTCAAACTGCTGCCTTGGCTCTGAGAAGGTAACCTAACTGGTAGTTTTTGTAAATACAGTTCTAACCGGGGAGGAAATGAGAGGCGGAAGAAGAATTAGAATTAGAAGAAAGAGAAAATAAAAGGACAGAATCCAGGTAGAGATAATGAAGAAACAAAGGTTGGTCCACTGAGTTAGTCCTTTGTAGCTGTTTGTTTGCAAAAGAGTAATTAATGATTCCTCTCGTAATCATTATAATACTATTATGTGTCGGCTTGAAGACATAGAATGCATTTGAAGGAAACGTGATATAAAAAGATTGATAATGTTTGCAGTCAATGTTTCATTGGGAGAATCCAATTTCCTAAGTTAATATGCTTTGACGTGTTAGCTATGTAAGGAGTAGACTGGTCTAAGGAAATATTGACGGTCAAAATATTAAAATATTAGTCTTTTGATGAAGTTCAAATAATAGAGTGGTTTCTTTCCTCAATCTTCCCTAGAAGGTAACTTTAGGCTAAAGCCATGTCAAGACCCTTTATTTCTTCAGTACAATGACTAATACCTTATTCTCTGTACCCTGTTTCCCTCTATGCTCATCATTCTAATAGCTCTTGCCAATACTCAAATCCAGGAGCAGCAAACTACTTGACATGTTACGAACTTCTCGCGGGTTCACGCCAGTGGATTCCCCAGTGAACCAGCACTCTCAACTCAGGCTTCCATAAGAAAATACCACAGCCTGGGGGGCTTAAACACGAGGAATTTCTTTCTCACAGTTTGAGAGGCTGAGAAGTCCAAGATCAAAGTGCCAGTTGATTCAGTTCTGTGGTGAGGGGTCACTCCCTGGCTTGCAGACTGCTACCTTCTCCCTCTCCCTGGCATCATGGTCTTTCTTCTGTTTCTTATAACAACAGTGATTTCATCATGGAGATCCCATGGTCATGGCCTCATCTAAATCTGATTACCCTCCAAAGGCCCTACCTCCAAAACTACCTTCACACTGGGGGCTAAGGCTTCAATATGTAATTGGAAGGGGACAAAAACATCCATCACACCAGCCCCTGCATTTGCAATCCAGTTTCTGGGCCAGGCTTAGCGGTATAGAGCCCAAGGCTTCAACCGACAGGATTTTTATGCTCTTCATGCTCTGGCTCCTTGGCTCCAGAAGCTTCTAGAACCAGTAGGGTGGCACATTCTTCAGCAACTATACTATAAAACACATGGTGGGTAAAGGAGTGCCTTATTAAGTATTTCGGTTATGCCCCCATTAGTGTGCTTGGCTCAACCTATTAATAGTAAGTAGTGATTTGCATCCACCTCAGTACCATCCCCTGCAGTCATCCCGTCAGTTTCCATTCCATTCTTTTATCCTTGGCTTGCTTGTTCAATATTCTCAAGTGATTTACTCCTGGTGCTCTCCTTTTTCCCTCAGAGATATCTTGTGATTTCTTTGATTCTCTCCACCTCTGCAGGTTAATACGTCTAATTTTTTAAAAATCTGTAAAGGGATGTTGGGAAGCTGTGGGGAGAGCCCTTGGGATTTTCTCCTGGGTAAATGGCAGATTCCTGAGGATTCTGGGCCTCGGCCTCCAGCGGCACTAGTGCTGGCTACTTAGCTGTTCTCAGCAGCGTCACCTGGGGCAATAGTGTGAAGCGCGCTCTTGAGAGGACAGGAAGCAAAGCAAGAGTTGATGGCCTGGAATCCATCTAGGCAAAATTGAGAGCGTGCCGGGACAAAACGGTAGGGAAGGGTGGGCAATCCAGGATCTGTACACCACACATTAGGAATTGCATTTATTAAATCGTTGATTATCTAAGCCTCCGGAGAGTAGTTTGGACTCTTACTGGTTTCCTGAGGATTATTTGGGGAAGAGGTATGCATGCAAATGTGTATGTATGTACATAATTCGTGTGATTTCCGAATATTGACTCTATGAGTTCCAGATGCAGATTTAGAACCTCTTCAAAAAATATTTTGTTTTTTTTTTGTCTCGCAAATCAGTCAGACCTGCAACTGTAACAGAGTAAAGCGGCGCCGAGCGGGACGCTTAGGAAATGCGCTAAGATGTCATCCACTTTCAGCATCAGCCTGTGAAAATTCAGGCCATGGAGAACCTTAAGGAATTTCTGGGACCAAAGCTACTATTAAGCAGGCCTGCTGTGATGTCCCCTTACTGGCAGACCAGTGGCAATTGTAGCCTGGTCAACAATCTGTCTAGATTGATGAGGTCTAAAACGTACACACAGGTTCAACTGGTTTTCTGTTTCCCAACCTCGATTAATTTCACTAAATTTAGGGGCAAAATCCTCATGTTTCCGCCCGGTTTCGAACCGGGGACCTTTCGCGTGTGAGGCGAACGTGATAACCACTACACTACGGAAACCACATGTGAGCCTAAAAGACAAAATATAATCATGAAAATCTTAGATCAGCCATTTCTATTTACAGTGTCTAAAGTAAGAAATCCAACCGCCTTTTCAAATTTGAAAAAAAGCCTAACAAGCACCAGCCATCGAAGAGACTACGGCTCCCAATAGGGCCAGGCTTAGCGTTCCGAGCCTATCCCCAAAATGAAGACCATGGGGAGCCATACCCGGGCTTTAAACCCGGGAGGCCGTGGGGTTTCCAGTTCCAGAACCAAGCGCCCGGGTGCAGGATCCTCCCCGCGGACACTCTCCGCCTCCCAGAAGCTGCAGCAGCCGCTGGGTTTGGAGCGTCAGAGCCCCGGGCGCCCCGCGCGGCGGAGGAGTGTGGACGCCGCCTGTCCAGGGATGAGGACCGCACGTCGGGGACTCTTCCCCAGCGCCGGCAGTCAGCGTTCTTCGTTCTCCGCGTCCTCCCAGGAACCGTAGGATCATCCCTGCCCGCCCTTCCCCAGGCCGAGGGGCCTGCGCTGCGCGCTCTTTCCTCGCGGGCCCTTGGGCCTCAGCGCCTCCACGTCTTCCCCCCAAAGGGCGTCCTTCACTGCCGCCGTCTCTTAGTCTACCCGGCTCAATTTAAGTAACGGTTCATCACACTTCCAAAGTTTAGCAGGCACCGTAGCAAAGTATGACCGCCTTCAATCAGGAAATTCCGTGGGATTCCACCCCTCCACGGCTGCAAAGTGTCTCAGGGCACTTGGCTGTTTGAAAATACGAGCACATCAACTCAGGCCAAGCCACGCCTTCGTGAGGCCGAGTATGAAACCCTGGAAGACGGGGCAGCCCACTCCGATTCACGCTCGCACCTCTCTCCCTGGTCGGTCTTCTGATTCTTCCAGTTTCTACAATACTGAAACGTCTTATATTTGCTCTTTGTAATTTTCCTGTTCAATAGGGTTATGGAGTGCGGATTTTAACCTAAGAGGACAAAGAGGTAAAGACGATTTTCACCGAAAGCGTCTGGATGGATTTTCACGTTCACCTCGCAGAAGACGGCCAACAGGCAGAAAGAGTCTCTTTTTGCTTGAAGACGTTAAAATCTTTCTCTCTCTCTCTCTCTCTCCTGCCTCCCATCCTCTTTCTCCGTCCCCCCCTCCCCCCCAAAAAACTTAGCTACTCGGGAGGCTGAGGCAGGAGAAGTGCTTGAACCTAGGAGGCAGGAGTCGCAGTGAGCCGAGATCGCGCCAAAGCACTCCAGCCTGGACGACGGAGCGAGAGTGTCTCAAAAAAAGTTTGGAGAAGAAGGTGCCGTTTTCCCCAGTTGCTTTTCTTCCTGCAGTGGTGACCGCATTTCCTTCACACCTGCAGTCCAAGAGCTTCCCCCGGGAGAATATGCAGACCTCTCGGTCAATGACGCCAGGCCCCGGTGCCGGTCTCATTCTGCTTTTGGCTCAAAATGCAGTCGGGGACAAGACTGGACCTCAGGATACTGGTGGGTTGCTACCCTCACCAGAGGCTGGAGGACCGAGCTCCCAAAGAGGCTTACTTCATGACAGCTTTCAATCAGGAAATTCCGTGGCATTCCACCCCTCTACCGCCCCATTTCCATATTCTGTCTCCTCCCCTGCCCACTCTGAGAGGATTCGCCACCGTTCTGGACCCTTTGGAGTCCCACGTGGACAAGACAAAAGGGGCATTGCCTTTTCCTGCAGGAGCGGGAAGAGCAGTCGCAGCGGAGGAAACGCGGACGCACGCGCTCACCCCCACATACTTGGGCCCTGCCGGGTTCCAGCAAACCCAACCAAGCACTCTCTAAAGCTTCTCTGGAAAAGGAAGGAGTGTGAGGTTTCTGATACGGCAAGAGGAGCCAAAGAGAGAGGACCCAGTCCTTCCCCTGGCTCTAGAGAACAAACCCAGAAGAGGGACAGATCCAAAGGAAAAATGCAAAGGCGACCCTACCCCACGACCTGAGCCAGCCAAGGGTCGCACGTTAAATTGCGTTTATCAGAACAGTTGTTTGCTCACATTAAGAAATCACGGAAGAGGGATTGTGTAAGCAATCTGAGCGTTTTATTCATGAATGGGTATTGGATGTTGACAATGCTTTTTCTGCCTGAAGTGGTATAATCATATTCCTTTTCCTTTTGGCTTGTTGATATGGTGGACGACACCGATGAATTTTAGAATGTTGAACCAACCTTGCAAAGTTGGAATAAATCCTGCTTTGTGATGGTGTATGATTTTTTATACATTGCTGGATTTGATTTGCTAATATTTTGTTGATGATTTTTGCATCTAAATTTAAGAGGGATACTGGTTTATAGTTTTCTTTTGTACTGTCTTTGCCTGGTTTTGGTGTGAGGGTGATATTAGCCTCATAAAATGAGTTGGCAAGGGTTCCCTCCTCTTATATTTTTCCAGAATAGATTGTGTGGATTGGTGTTCATCCTTCTTTAAATGTTAGTAGAATTCTTCGGTAAAACCATCTTGGCCTGACCATTTCTTTGTGGGGAGTTATTTAATTACAAATTCAATTCTTCAATGTTTATAGGACTATTCAGATTGTCTGTTTCATCTTGGTTGAGTTTGCTATTTTGCAGTTTCTCAGAAATTTGTCCATTTCTTCTAAGCTGTTGAATTAAGAATGTAAAGTTGTTCTTAGTATTCATTTATTATTGACACAATGACTGAAGGACAGTCCTTATTTTTAATGTTATCCCCCTTCCCCATATTTTCATCATGTTTTTATTATAGCACTTCTCATGCAATGTGGCCATTATTGACTACTCACCTGAGATCCCCTTGAAAGTTTAGATAATGTTTTATTGATCTCTGAATCCACGTATTCAGCGCAAGGCCAAGTATTAAAGAAGGTTCTTAGTAATATTTGTCCAATGGCTGAAAGGAGAAATGCTTGCAAACCTCCAGTCATCTCAACCACACACTTGTCCCAAGTTTCCTCTCAGGGATGCTCTACATTTCCAAGGAGGCAGCAATTTCCCTTCCCTAGAAAGAACTCTGCTTTATACCATTTGGTCCATGTCCTGGGTTCAGTTATCTGTGGTAAGACTTGATGAAAACAGACTGTCCTCAGCAATTCCTCTCAATGGTTCACCCTCTTATAGAGAAGAGGTGTTCTTGGCCTGTCTGCCCTACTTTGAGCTATCACTACACCCAGTTTAGGAGAGCTACCACATTTGTTGAAATGATCTGTTTGTGTTCTTCCTCCCCCTGGCTTGAGTTCCTCAGGAAGACATTAATATCTGAACCCACGTGTTAAACACAGAGAAGGGAAAGTTCAGCACTTAACATGTTTATGAGATATTGTGTGGAAAGCCTTTCCCAACTGTAAATACAGAAGCATATTATTAGTATCGGTGCTTCAGATACAAGAATTCTCCTACCTCGGCCCCTCCTAAACTTAGGGCAGAACGATTTAAGGCAGGAACAGATGTCTCCAACCCTTCTCTAAGCACCATCTATTCCTGCTAAGCCCACACTTACTTGAAGAGAATCCACTGCTAGGGCAGCCCCAAGGTCAAGTCTGCTGGGTCTTGGGCAGGGTTTCACAGAATCAGTGTTCCCCTCTTGGACTTGGTGTTTCCCCTCAGTATAAACCAGACCTGAGTTTATCTTGTGGATCTCCTTCACATGGTGCAAAAGTTCGCTGTGGATTAAGTTACTCACTGCTCAGCCCAAGTGTTCTTTGAGGAATCTGATGATGCTGTAGACACTTCTTTTTTCCCCTGACTTATCCAAACCCAGCTTGAAATCTGTCCTTATTCTCACCACCATAGGCTACCTGATGTTCCATCATTACTTTGGAATTTAAAACAATTATTTTCATCCTCCAAGCTTGCTGACTTTCTTCCGTTTCATTCTCAGCTTTGCACTTTAAGGGCATTGGCTCAGGCTGGACCAGGTCCTGGAAACACGCAGTAGGGACCGAGGTCAGGTCTCCAAGGCAGTGTCTGGAGTATGCTGAATACACACCTCACTCCCTCATAGACTCAGAGAAAACTGAGCAGAAAGCAACCTTAGAGAACTAGAACAATAACCTGATCTTTCTGATGAGGAAACTGAGGCTCAGAAAGGCTAAAAGATGTTCCCAATCTCCCTCACCACTTGATGGCAGCAGAGCCACCACACAAGCTTTGGTCTCCGCTTCCCTGTCCAAAGCAGCTAAGTCACCCTCTGGGAACTCACATCCGAATGTCAGAGGACTTTGTAACAAACACAGTTATTTCTACTGTTAAAACAAAAATTTCAGAAGAGCTTCTCCTGGGAAATATCTTTTTTCAGTTTTGCAGCCCTATTATTTATACTCAGTCAGTTTTCAATCACTGGCTGATACAGAAGGACCAAGGAACACATACATATCAACTAACGCCTCCATCCAATGACGTGTATTTGTGGGATTATCTGTAAAATGCCTAGAGTGAAATTTTGGTGAGTTTCCAAGATGGCCGACTAGGGACACCAGTTCTCAGAAAGATTAAAGTTACCAGTGAATGGACAAGTTCCAAACGGAAATCTGAGAGAAGAAAGCCAGGTCGTGTCGGAGTGCCGCAGGAAGCAGCTGGGGTGCAGAAAAGGAAAGCTGCAGGAGTCCGGGGGAGATCAACCCGCAAGGAACGTGGAGCTCCACAGGGCAGGCGGGAGTGCGTCTCTGCTCCCCTCAGCCCTCTGACAGTTGCTGACTGCTACACTGTCGGGGAGACCCTCTGCCCTTATGACAGCGCAGCACCATCAATAGCGGGTTGCAAACCTGCCGGGCACGGAGAACTGTGCGGCCAGCACACTCAGGCACGGCGGCATTGTCCTCGGACCGAAACGGAGACCGCGGCCGCCATACCGGCTGCGCACCCACCGTGGAGCCCGATCCCGCCTGGGGATTCTCTACCCTCCTGTCATGGTCCACCTGCAGATATACCCCCAAAACCTACTCCGACTTTGGCAGGTACAGGGCAGGTCCCTGGGGAGCTGCAGGAGCCCCTGGAGACCCCACGCTGAGCGGGGGCCACCCCGAAGGGAGGGGGAGCACAGACGGCCACTGCCCTTCCAGGGACGAAGCAAACACCGGCGTGGCACCAATCGCAGAAGGGGCCGCACTGACACCCAGGCACGGGCGTGGAAAAGCAGGGGTCACCTCTCCCCTGCCCCCTCTATGGCCGCAGACACAGCGGTGCTTCTCTTCTCCAGGACCCAGTGAGTGTGCACTAAGAACGTTTTTCAAGTTTTTCATGGTGGCACCGCCCAGGCTGCAAGTGAGCCTGTGCCGCTTGGGCTTTCAGGAAAGACGGGCCCGACTCTCCCTCCCTATGCAGGCCGTGGAGCTGCCTGCCCTGGACTGGAAGAAGCAGCTTTGCCCCAAACCCCATTTTAGTAGAAGCTGTTAGAGTGGTGCATCCAGACTTCAGCTGCACCGCAGCCGGGAACCAAAGGACAAAGCCTTTATAAACTGTGCCAGGGGTATGAGAGCGAAGCAGATCACATTCTTGCCTACTCAGGAGGAGGAGCTGGTGCACCTCTACCCCTTCCCCCTGAGGCCTCAGCACACCCCAGTATGACCTCTTGCTACCACCCTGTCAGGGCAGCTGTTTCCACTGGGCACCAGCCTACCTGCCGGCCCTTACTCTTAAGCACCATCTACTGGACTGCATCCTAAACTGCCCCACCAAGTGAAAAGAACCTGCTACCTGAAGGGTTCAGTCCATGAGACAAGCTTCCTGAGGATTCCATACCCTCAGTCGCCAACAAAGGTTAACGTGTCAGCTTTTACTTCCAATACATCACTACAACAACGGAATCTGAGAAATCTGTTCAGAAACTATCCACAACCAAGAAACACATACAGAGCTTGGGCCCCCAGAAAGCACACAAAAATGAAGCCAAATAATCATACACAGCACACACCACAGCCATATCATCAAGGGAAAAAAAAGAACAAAAAAATTAAAAATCCTCATCCAAACAATAGCAAATTCAAAAATAAGAAGCAACAGTTCCCTCAGATGGCAAGGAATCGGTGCAAGAATTCCAGCATACTCAGAGTATTTACACACTTCCAAAGGATTGCACTAGTTTTCTAGCAATTGATACTAGCCAAACTAAAATGTCTGAAATGACAGATAAGAATTCAAAATATGGATTGCAAGGAAACTCAACAAGATCCAAGAACAAAATTGAAGTCCAATACAAAGAAACAAGGAAAACAATGCAGAATATGAAAGTCAAGATAACTATATTAGGAAAAAAACCAATAGAACTTCTAATTGAAAAATTTACTAAAGGAATTCCAAATACATTGAAAGCTTTAACAATAGACTAGACAAGCAGAAGAATGAATTTCAGAGCTTGAAGCTTGGTTTTTCAAATTCACCCAGTCAGACAAAAATAAGGAAAAAAGAACTTTTTAAAATGTACAAAGCTTTTGAGAATTATGGGGTTATGTAAGGCAACCAAACCTATGATTATAGCATTCCTCAGAGAGAAGAAGAAGCAAGTAACCTGGAAAACATATTTGAGGGAATAATTCAGGAAAAAATTTTCCTCATCTTACTAGAGAGATTGATATCCAGACACAAGAAATTTGGACAACTTCTGCAAGATACTATACAAGATAACCATGCAAGGCGTAGAGTTATCAGACTTTCCACGGTCAGTGTGTAAGAAAAAACCTTAAAGGCAGCTGAAGAAAAGGGCCAAATTATCTATAAAGGAAATCCCATCAGACTAACAGCAAACTTCTCAACAGAAATCTTACAAGTCAGAAGAGACTGGGGCCTATTTTTTAGCTACCTAAAAGAAAAAAAAAAGTGTCCGTCAAACTTTCAGACTCTGCCAAACTAAGCTTCATAAATGAAGGAGAAATAGTTTTTCCCAGACAGAGAAATGCTAAGGCAATTCATTAACACCAGACGGGCTCTACAAAAATGTTCAAAGGCGTTCTAAACATAGATGGTGCTTGCTACCATAAAAGCACATGTAATTACAAAGCTCATAGACCCTATAAAGAAATACATAATTGAGTCTACAAAGCAACTAGCTAAACGCTATGATAGGAACAACACTTCGCACATCAGTATTAACCTTGAATGTAAACAGCCTAAAAGCTCCACTTAAAAGGCATAGAACGGGCCAGGTGTGGCGGCTCACACCTGTAATCCCAGCACTTTGGGAGGCCAAGGTGGACAGATCACTTGAGGTAGGGAGTTACAGACCACCCTGGCCAACATAATGGAACTACATCTCCACTAAAAATACTAAAATTAGCTGGATGTGGTGGCAGGTACCTGTAATGCCAGCTAGTCAAGAAGCTGGGGCAGGAGAATCACTCGAACCCGGGAGGTGGAGGTTGCGGTGAGCCAAGATGGCGTCACTGCACTCCAGCCTGGGCAACAAAGCAAGACTCCATCTCAAAAAAAAAGGAAGGCATAGAGTGGCAATTTGGGAGAAAAAAAAATCTAACTTTCTGTGGCCTTTAAGAGAGATCTATCTCACATGTAATAGCCCCAAATAGACTCAAAGTAAAGGGATAGAGAGAGATCTGTTATACAAATGGAAAACAAAAAGGATCAGGAGTTGCTATTCTTGGATCAAATAAAAAACTAAACTAAAAACAGTTTTTAAAAAAGACAAAGAAGGTCATTATATAACCATAAAGTATTCAATTCAACAAGATGATTTAGCTATCCTAAATTTATATGCACCTAACATTGGAGTACCCAGATTTATAAAACAAATACTACTAGACCTAAGCAAAGAAACAAACAGCCATACTATATTAGTGGAGGACTTCAACATCCCACTGTCGCCACTAGATGCATCACTGAGTTAGAAACCTAACAAAGAAACTTTGGACTTAAATTGGACTCTTGACCAACTGAACCTAATAGATGTCTATAGAATACCCAACAACCACAGGATATACATTCTTCTCATCTGTGCACAGAACATTCTCTAAGATTGACCACATGCTCAGTCATAAAGCAAGTCTCCATAATTTTTTTTTAAAAATGAAATTATATCAAGTATCTTCTAGGACAACAGTAGAATAAAAGCAGAAGTCAATGACAAGAGGAACTCTAAAAACCACACAAATACATGGAAACTAAACAACTGAATCAATTTTGGGTAAACAATAAAATTAAGGCAGAAATAAAAAAAAATTGAAACAAATGAAAGTAGAGATACAACATGCCAAAACCTCTGGAATACAACAAAAGCAGTAGTAAGAGGAAAGTTTAAAGCACGAAATGCCTAACTAGAAAAGACAGAAATATCTCAAGTTAACAACCTAATATCACACCTAAAAGAACTAGAAAAACAAGAAACAAAATCCAAAGCTAGGAGAAAGAAAGAAATAACTAAATCAGAGCAGAACTAAATGAAATAGAGACCAAAAAAAAAAAAAAAAAAACCATACAAAGGATCAATGAAATGAAAAGTTGGTTATTTGAATGGATAAACATGATTGATAGACCACTAGCTAGATTAATCAAGAAAAAAGATCCAAATAAGCACAATCAAAAATGACAAAGGTGACATTACAACTCATACCACAGAAATACAAAAGATCTTCAGAGACTACTATGAGCATCTCTATATGCACACACCAGAAAACCTAGAGGAAATAGTTAAATTCCCGGAAACACACAGCTTCTTAAAATTGAACCAGGAAGAAATTGAAATCCTGAAAAGACCAAAAGTAAGTTATGAAATAAATTGAATCAGTAATAAAAATTCTACTAACCTGAAAGAGCCCTGGACCAGAGAGATTTACAGCTGAATTCTACCAGATCTGCAAAGAAGAGCTGGTACCAATCTTACTAAAACTATTCCAAAAAATTGAGGTGGAGGGATTCCTAACTCATTCTATGAAACCAGTATCATCCTGATACCAAAATCTGGCAGGGACACAATAAAAAAAAAAAACTACCGGCCAATATCCCTGATGAACATAGATGTGAAAATTCTCAACAAAATACTAGCAAACTGAATCACGCAGCACATCAAAAAGATAATTCATCATGATCAAGTGGGCCTTATTCCTAGGATGCAAGGATGGTTCAACACATGCAAATCAAAAAAAATGCTATTCACCACCTAAACAGAATTAAAAACACAAGCCATATGATTATCCCAAAAGATGCAAAAAAGCATTTAATAAAATCTTACATCCTTTGCATGATACACACCTTCAACAAACCAGGCATCCAAGGAACATTAACTCAAAATAATAAGAAACATCTGTGATAAACCCATAGCCAACATCGTACCGAACAGGCAAAAGTTGGAAGCATTCCCCCTAATAACTGGAACAAGACAAGGATGTCCACCCTCAACACTCCTATTCAACATAGTACTGGAAATTCTAGCCAGAGGAATCAGGCGGGAGAAAGAAATAAAAGCCATCCAAACAGGAAAAGAGGAAGTCAAATTATCTCTGTTCACCAAAGACATAATCCTGTATCTAGAAACCCCTAAAGATTCCTCCGAAATACTCCTAGACTTTATAAACAAGTTCAGTAAAGTTTCAGGTTACAACATCAGCATACATAAATCAGTAGCATTTCTATACACCAAAAATGCTCAAGCTGCTAATCAAATAAAGAACTTACTCCCATTTACAATAGCCACACACACACAAAAGTAAACAAAACACCTAGGAATACATTTAACCAAGGAGGTGAAAGATCTCTACTGGGAGAACTAAAAAACACTGATAAAAGAAATAACAGACTACACAAACAAGTGGGAAAACATTCAATGCTTGTGGACTGGAAAAATCAATATTGTTAAAAAGACCATCTGTCTGAAGCAATCTAAAGAGTCAATGCAATTCCTATTAAGTTACCATTGTCACTTTTTTTTTTACAGAATTAGAAAAAAATGGGCTGGATGTGGTGGCTCACACCCGCAACCCCAGCACTTTGGGAGGCCAAGGCAGGAGGATTACTTGAGGTCAGGAGATCAGGAGCAGCCTGGCCAATGTGGTAAAACCCTGTCTCTACCAAAAACACACAAAAATTAGCCAGGCATAGTGGCCCATGCCTGTAGTCCCAGATACTTCAAGAGGCTGAGGTGGGAGAATCGCTTGAACCCAGAGGCAGAGGTTGCAGTGAGCTGAGATCATGCCACAACACTCTTGCCTAGTTGACAGAGAGAGATCCTTGTCTCAAAAAAAAAAAAAAAAATTCATAAAACCAAAAAAGACCTCGAATAGCCAAGCAATCCAAAGCAAAAAGAACAAATCCAGATGTATCACATTACCTGATTTCAAACTATACTACAAGGCTATAGCAACCAAACAGCATGGTACTGGTACAGAAATAGACACTTGAATCAATGGATAAGAATAGAGAACCCGGAAATAAAACCACACACCTACAACAAACCGATCTTTAACAAAGTTTTCAAAATAAACAAGGAGGGAAAGGATACCCCATGCAATAAATGGTTCTGGGAAAACTAGCTAGCCAAATACAGAAGAATGAAACTGGACCCCTACATCCCACCACATACAAAAATTAATTCAAGATGGTTTAGAGACTTAAATAGAAGATGTCAAACTATAAAAATGTAGAAGAAAGCCTAGGAAAAACTCTTCTCAGCATTGGCCTATGACTAAGACCTCAAAAGCAAATACAACAAAAATGAAAATTGATAAATGGGACTGCAACTTAAAAAGCTTCTGCATAGCAAAAGAAATAATCAACAGAGTAAACATATGACTTACAGAATGGGAGAAAATATTGGAAAACTATGCATCAGACAAATACAAGCAACCAACAAATATATGAAAAAATGCACATCACTAAGTATCAGAGAAATGAAAATGAAAACTACAGTGAGATATCATCTCACAGTCGTCAGAATGGCTATTTTCCAGGCTCGAGGCAACCGTGCTCTTCATGACCTCTCAGTCTTTATTCACATTGAGAAGCAGGTTCTGACATTCTCTTGAATGAAGTTCACCTGGTACGGTAAGCTGTCCTCATTTTAAAACATTCAGGTTTTATCCTGCTATCCTTTCACATATGATAGGCTTTCTGTTCTTTCTAAGCATGAAATGGAAGTCAAGGAATTCTACATCGTCACGATCTATGAATATTTCTTACCTTCCCACAGCAGTGAACTTCCCATTCTAGTCTTCTGAAACAGAGGTAGCTAATAAACTCATTTCTCCTTTAACCTTTTCCATGAATTTCAGACCATTCTGGGTTTTATTCTTTTCTATGCAAATTTTACTCTTTATAGGTGTTCAGTAAATAAATATAAACACTAATTTTAAAAATAATTTATTAATTTGATCTCTTCATTTAAAGGTACTATCCAATGCCTCCAAGTTCCCACCCAAGAATTCTGTTGGATAGGGCTGAAAAAGTTTTGGAGAACATTCTTCTAGACCCTCTAGGCATCCTGTCACAGGATGTCCTCACCAGAGCCAGAAGAGTGACTCTGAGTATATGAATGAGGGGCTAGAGCGGACTGTGCGGTACCTAGGAGGGAGAGACAGGGCTGCAATTAAGTCTGGAGGGATTTTAGGGAATTCTGATTTTACCAAACTGATATTCCTTCCCGTCCTATTCCATACTCAGCTGAAAGTGGGAGACGGGAAGAGAGACACCAAGCTGCTTTCTAGTTGACACCCAGTAACTCTCTGATTATCTGCAAAATTGGGAAAGAAACTTATACATTCCATGTAGATTTTCCAGAACTATTTACTCCTGGAGTCAGGAGTCTGCGAACATGTAGGTGAGATCTTGTAAGCAGCAGTCTTATCTAGATGGAGAATATGTGATTATAGTTTTAGGCTATGTGGATCTGGTCAATTTTCGTGCTGCCTACTTCTCTTTGCTGCTGCAACTGGGCATGGCTGCAGAAAGGAAGAAAGATGGAAGTGACCTCAGCTTTGATTTTTTTCCTTCTGGGAGCCTGAAAATTCCAGTTTGCTTCCCTGAGGCCCTTTTCCTGTCGCAGAGCTGGGATGTGGACTATGGGTCCTCCCCATAAAACATGGAGGTAACGACTTCACAGGGAAGACAAACAACCCAGCCGTGTCACACGCTTAGGGAACAGATACTTTCAAAGATGTACTTTCCTACACCCATTAAAGTTTTAGTCTCAGCCAAACAGAAACTCTGGTGTCCCCATGCACTGGGATAACAGTGCAATGTGGGTCAGGCTCAGGTTCTGCTGGGCACACCACAGAAGGCCACACACTCTCACATGCACTGGCTCTGGGTATGGATCAAGGTCTTTCCCCCTAACTGGCTTCTGTTGTGATGTGGAAGGTCATCATTCTTCTGGCCTTAACATGGAATAAGAAGGGGTGTGGAAGGATTGGCCTCCAAGTGAGAGCATCCAAGGTGAAGAGTGTGAGAATAAGGGTTATTAGCACAAGAGAAGAGGCAGGTGATCTCCAAGGCATGTTGTCACGACATAAAGGTGGAATGTCACTCTCATTCTGCTGAAGTGGGCACCCTGGAAACCTTGGTGCTACCACTTGCCAGTCAGGCCACAAGCCGAAGAACAGCACCAGGCAGCGTAAGGACATATGAGAATGGCGTGACTTCACAGTCCTGAGAAGGAGACCGATCCCTGCTTGGGGCAAACCACTCAGTGGGAATAGCAGTACCCTTCCTGCTTCCCTGTCTGGGCTGACTATAAGGAACAAGTGAAATCAGGCACACCAATGTGCTTTAAACCCGTGAAACTCTGCCCCAGAAGCTATATGCCCTTTAGAGACTCCCTAGATATGAACAGAAACATAAAATGCCTGCCTTCCTACCTTTCCCTTGGTCACCGTGGCTGAGCACAGGCTCCAGCCTCTCGCTCAGGCGGTCATTGACCGTGACGGACTCCTCCGGGCGTTGGTACAGGTTCTGGATCTCAGCAAGATTCTTTTCCAGCAGGTCGGCCCCCAACTGCAAACCACCAAGACACAGGAGAGGTGTGAGGCAGGGAAGCCTGATCATCCCTGGGCAGCTGTGAGGCCTGCCTAGCATCGCTCTGCGAGATCCCTACCCATCTCCATCCTTCCGTCAGCTTCCTCCTCTCCTCTGGGCATTCAGGAAGCACCAGGCAACTTTACTTAAAGAGCTCCTGGGCTTTCAATCACACAGCAGCCCCCTGTGAGGAGACACCACAGGCCTCCTCCCAGACAGAGACCGCCAAGCACATCTAAGGGAGATGGACACTGGGTGAGAAACTGCTAAAGGTCTCTAGGCAGAACTGGCCTAGTAATGGGAAAGGCTATCTACTTCCTGACCATGCAATCCAGAGAGCCTCCCTCTCCACTTCATCCCTCTCCCCTGTGATGGTCCCCGACTCCACAGCCTTTGAGAGAAAGACCAAGGTAAGTGTATATGAAACTAAACCAGGCTGTGAATGATGAGTGACAGTGAGTGTTCTCCTTTTTTTTTTTTTTTTTTTAAATAAAGACAGGGTTTCACCATATTGATCAGGCCGGTCTTGAACTCCCGACCTCAGGTGATCCGCCCACCTTAGCCTCCAAAGTGCTTGGATGACAGGCGTGAGCCACCCCACCTGGCCAAATGTTCTCCTTTAACTGGTTTTGGCAAAGAGGAACATGGAAGAGCCTGTGGAGGTGTCAGGATCTGAAGGGGGAACAGGAGAGAAGGGAACAATCCCCAAGGAAGGAAAAAGATGCACAGAAGGGGAAGGCTGAGAAGAGGCTTCACCCACTGGGAGATTTTGCGTGGGGTCCGGTTTCTCGCTGAGAATTTCAAGTGTCTTGTTGTTACGCTACCTGGGACCCAGAAATGGAGCTGCTTCAAGCCATTCCTCTAAACAGCTGCGCTCCTCGCTGCTGGGTGCCGGCATGTCTGGCTCCAAATCCAAAAGCAATGTTTACAGGGGCAGGATTGGCTCACGGTTGTATGCACAGTGTGTGTGAAAAAGTGGAAAAGTGTGGAGCGGTGGGTGACTCTGTAGACATAGTCTCCCATCCTGCAGTAGCTCGTGACCTAAGGAAGACCTTCCCCATGCAAATCTGAGCTTAGCCTTCCAGGACAGTCTTACTCTAGGCCTAAGAGGGTTGTAGCACAGAGAGAAGGCAGCATTTAAATGTGAAGTCGCTCATCCTCCTTGTGGAGCACCTCAGAATGTCCCTGACTTCTCCTACTCTCCGGCCCAGAGTGAGTTCCTAGGTAGGGTGGCTAGGAGACGACACTTGCAAGGAACCAGCACTGAGCTGGTTCTCATTGTCTGGCGGATCCACATATTGTCCCATCATCTTTTGTGAGCCAGGTTCTAACAGAGGAATCAAAAACTTCTCTGGCCAGGAAAGGAATGTGTCATTCCTATCAATGGGCTCAATTTCACCAAGCACTCCTTTGTGTTTTACCAGAGGTTTCCGAGTTGGGCCGGTACAAAGAGGAAGAGGAGGCTAGGTCTCCAGATGCATCCATTTTTTGAGGCCTCATCTCATCCCATGGGCCACTGCTGCCATGTTCTAGTGTCCTGCTCAGCTAGCCGGTGCCGCTCGGAGGATGGAAGGGCTGGGCAGACCTGGTTCCTTGGTTGCTGGGCAAAGCAGCTGGATCAGCAGGAATGGCAGGGCTGACATCTGTCCAGAAAGGAATATGAGTGAGAAACCAACAGGGAAGCCATAAATGAAATGTTTTAAAGGTAATTATAGTGAAATGAAGAGTGCCCTCCAAAAATTCACTCAGCAAATGAACTCATTCATTCAGTTCACTTGGAACTTCAGAATGTGACCTTATTTGTAAATGAGGTTTTTGCAGATACAATAAGTTAAGATGAGGTGATACTGGATTGGAGGTAGGTCTTAAATCCAACAGGACTTACGTCCTTATGAGAGGAGACACAGAGGTCAAGACATGCACAGAGAAGAAAACCATCTACCAACAGAGGCAGAAATTGGGGCGATGTGTCTACAAACCAGGGGAACACCCCCAGAAACCACCAGAAGCTAGGAAGAGGCCAGGAAAGGTCCTTCCCTGGAGCCTTCAGAGGGAGCGTGGCCCTGCTGACACCCTGATTTCAGACGTCTGACCTCCAGAACCCTGAGAGAACACATTTCTGTTTGAGGATGCCCAGTTTGTGGTACTTCGTTTTGGAAGCCCTAGAATGCTAATAAAGCAATCCGGGGAATGAAGACGAAGGTGGATGTCATCAGACTCATTTCCCAGGGACTGTCCATTTCACCCCAAAGTCACTGGCATTTCTTAGCCCATGACCTAAGCAGCAGTGGTTAGATGTAATATCTGAGCATCACTGGGCACACACAGAAGTATGGGGCCCCTCTCCTCGCTTCCTTTACGATTCCCAATGCTGGAATGATCCCAGGGAGGTACTTCAAAAATGTTTCTCCCAATAGCAGGACTCATGGCCAATCCTAGGCGTTCAGACAGTGAGGGGTGAAGCATTTTGTGGTCTGTGAGCAGGTGACTATTTATTCAACAGTCTACGCCCTTGCCACTAACAAACCAGCTACTCCCGCCTGGAACTGTTCTACGTTGAGGTTGTTGGAGGGAGGGAAAATGGCCCCCACTTCTGGACAACGTGCAGAGAACCTGGACAGTGTCGCTTCCACTCCTGGTGGTTCTCACTCCAGCCTTGGCTGACTCCGGACCTGCGCTGAAGCTGAGGAGGTTTCTGTCTAAGGCAAGCGGTGATTTGGATTCCACCTGGAATGGCTCGTGACACTGCAAAACGAATTCTTCTGTACAGTTCACATTGTCTGGCTCCTGTACAAAGCATAGCTTGTGTACTCCTGCGTGGGGGACTGCAGAATCAGAAAATACATGGCATCTTACAGCTCAGTGATGCCATGAGAACATGGCCAGATCCTCTGGGCCCTTCATTACTGTCTCCCTTTGAGGGAAAAAACCAGCTGGGGTGACAGAGCCATATTCAGAGTTTTTTTTTTTAATGTTTATTTATTTGTTTATTTTGAGACAGAGTTTCGCTCTTGTTGCTCAGGCTGGAGTGCAGTGGCGCGATCTCAGCTCGCCACAACCTCCGCCTCCCAGGTTCAAGCAATTCTCCTGCCTCAGCCTCCCAAGTAGCTGGAACTACAGGTGCCCGCCACCATGCCCAGCTAATTTTTGTATTTTTAGTAGAGAGAGGGTTTCACCATATTGGCCAGGTTGGTCTCGAACTACTGACCCTGTGATCCGCGCTCCTCGGCCTCCCAAAGTGCTGGGATTACAGGCGTGAACCACCACACCTGGCCAATTCAGAGAAGTCTAACAGTCTTTCCCTTTTCAAGGATTGTTATCAAGGGCTACAGAACAGACAAGTTTCTCCTCTGAGCAGGTGGGATGAGGTTTCTGTTTGCCCTCAACAACATCACATTCTTCTCAGAACTGTATATTTAAATCAGTATCCAGTAGATCTCTCCTCCTCTAATGTATAAAGTTTCAGAGACTAATTAAAATCACTGTGAAATAAAGAGTAAGGAAAACTATATGTTAAGTCTTTAGTATAATGCCTGACTTAAAGTAGGAACTCAATCAAAATGTGATTCCCACCCCCTTTCAAACCTCTTTTATGCCAGAAAATCCGTTTACTCTGAACCATGGCCATAGGAGGGTCTAAGTCTTACCCGTAACAGTGGTCAGTGTTTTCTCGTTCCCTGGTCACGCCCCACGGGGAGCATGCTCTGCACTGCAGATGGAAAGCAACAGAGACTTGGCTTTGGTGAGGGGAGTTCAGCCTCACAGCACAGCTGCTATGCCAGTGCGCTACTGCTGGTTGACCGCTCTAGAAATTTTGCCTCAAAAACCAAAGAGGAAGTGGTGATAAACAGTTGCCCATCTGAAAGGACAGTGACTTCAAATGGGAAAGAGAAGGGCTTCGATCTCCCTCAGGAAACACTGTCGTGGCAAAAAGTCTGGCTGGTGCTCTCCAGATGCGTCACTCCAGAGGCTACACCTCACTGCAGGCGGTGGAGGGATTGCAGGTGAGGGAAACGTGTGCTTGCCTTTCTGCCATCTCCTGGGGCAGTGCTGAGGTTGAAACAAGTGCCTCTGGGCAACGGAGTCAAGGATGCACATAAAACTCCTGTTGGCCCCTTGGAAGAGGTGATGTGCCTATCAAGCACAGCTCATCTATTTATATATTCTTAGATAGAAGTGCAGTATATAAGGTCTTGTCCCATCTTCAGAGGCCAGGACTCTGGGCTAGGTGCACAGAGCAGAAAAAGTGGAATGAAAAAAACACTGGCTCCCGAAGCCTAGCAAAGAGGTGCTGAGAAGCAGTGAGCACCCTCTGTGCGTAGTCCCTGACTTCTCAGGCTGCAGAGTGAAGGGCTCAGAACCTAAGCTTTGAGTCAGGTAGACTCAAATTTATGTGACCCCAAACTTCTTTGTCTTCAGTAAGTTCCTTAACTTTACGGAGCCTCCGTGTCCTCCACTATAAACCAGAACACCACTACTTATTTGAGGGGATCACTGTGTCAATTAAATGAGGCAACATACAGATAGTGGTCAGTACTGTGAGCATAGTACGTGCTGAGTCACGAGAAGTTCCTGTCTTTTCTTGGCTGCTATCATCTTAGAGGCAACATTTTGTTGCTTTGTTCCTCAGGGTGAAATGAGAAACAGGAATAGTACCAGATGAAAACCCATGTGGGCCGGGCGCGGTGGCTCATGCCTGTAAGCCCAGCACTTTGGGAAGCCGAGGCAGGTGGATCACCTGAGGTCAAAAGTTCGAGACCAGCCTAGCCAACATGGTGAAACCTCATCTCTACTAAAAATATAAAAATTAGCCAGGCGTGGTGGTGAGCACCTGTAATCCCAGCTACTTGAGAGGCCGAGGCAGGAGAATCATTTGAACCCGAGAGCCAGAGGTTTCAGTGAGCCAAGATCGTGGCACTGCACTCCAGCTTGGGCAACAAGAGCAAAACTCCGTCTCAAAACAACAACAAAACCGTTATGGCTCATTCGTTGCCTAAAAGAGCCAATTAGGAAAAACATCAGATATAGCCAGGGACTAAAAATAATTTCTTGGTATTGCCCACATTAGGATTTAATTCATACTGGCCTAAACCTTCAAACAATAAAGCTTCAAACACTTTTCTCAGGAGGGAAATTAAAAAGAAAACTGAGCAGGAGAAAATGAAGGTCTGGTTTAAAACGTAATCTCCTCTTCCCATCTCTACCAAGGCTACCCCAAGGACCCTCTCGGGGAAATTCTCAGGAGGGGCATGCTGGTGGTGTCGGTGACAGACTCAGCTTGAACCTCACGACATGTCCCCATTGACTGATGCTTTAGAGGGTGTTATAGCAAACTTATTAGGATGATGGATGGGATCTGTAAATTCGCAAATAATAAAGATGATTTAGTTGTGAACAGAAAACAGGAACCGTGGCTATTTACCCCAGGGATTTCAGGATCAGATGCACAATGTCAGCAACATTCATGTCCCTAGTTTGAAAGATGACATAATTGTGCTGCAGTGAAGAGGGACTATTTTGCCCCCTTTTCCCCCTTCCCAACTCATGCCCCACGCCCCCCAAGTCGAACACCATGTATGTGCCAGAGAGGATCTAATGACGGATCACATGTGAGACTAGGAATGGAGAAAAGCTACTTGAAACCCTTGGGGCTTATGCTCGGCCCCGAGTCCCAGAGCTGAGCCCACCAGGTACATCACAGTGGATCTACAGGGCCTGGCTGCCAAGATGCCATGTTTTGGCGTAAACAACGTGTGAGCACCAAACGCTGGAGCCATGTGGTACTCACTACGACAGTCACTGCAGGATGCACTTCCTGCTGGTCAAGCCACGGGGAGGTGCTGCTCAGGGAGTGATGGGGGACAGACCGGGTGTGGCTGCTGCATCGGATCAGGGGCTGAGTCTGGGACCCGGCATCCCGCTTGGTGTCTAGGACTGCCATCACTTTACCCGTATTATGCATCCTCCTCAAGATACTAGTGGGATAAGAAAGAAGAAAAAATAAAGGTCACCCGAATGCCACAGCTGTACTAACGCGGAAGCTCAGAGGAGAAGTAAAGGGGAAGTCGAGAGGATCGTTCCTTCAGAGAAGAAACCAAACAATTCATTTCTGTTCAGGGACAGAGCGCAGAGGAAAGGCGGGGGGTAGGGAGAGCAGCAGTGGTCCGATGCACTGGCTACAAACACCCCGAGAAAAAGAGAAGCCTTCACGGGCCCTTTAAATAACACTCACGCTTCCTTCACAAGACACCCAGAGGCCCGTAAGAGTCCAACTCCAGGCAGGCCAGGTGCAGTGGCTCACACCTGTAATCCCAGCACTTTGGGAGGCCGAGGCGGGCAGATCATGACATCAGGAGATCGAGACCATCCCGGCCAACATGGCGAGACCCTGTCTCTACTAATATACAAAAAATTAGCCAGGCATGGTGGCGTGCACCGGTAGTCCCAGCTACTCAGGAGGCTGAGGCAGGGGAATCACTTGAACTCGAGAGGCAGAAGTTGCAGTGACCCAAGATTGTGCCACTGCACTCCAGCCTGGTGACAGAGCCAGACTCCGTCTCAAAAAAAAAAAAAAAATTCAACTCCAGGTATGGGCACAGTGGCTCATGCCTGTAATTTGGGAGGCCAAGGCAGGAAGATTGCCTGAGCCCAGGAATTCTAGACCAAACTGAGAGACATAGTAAGACCCTCTCTCTGCAAAAAAAGAATAAAAATAGAAAATGAGCTGGGTGTGGTGGCATGCACCTACAGTCCCGGCTACTCAGGAGGCTGAGGCAAGAGGATCACTTGAGCCCAGGAGGTCAAGGATGCAGTGAGCAGTGATCATGCCACTGCATTCCAGCCTGGGCAACAGAGCAAGACCTCATCCCAAAAATAAAATTAAATAAAATGTGGGGAAAAAAGAGTTCAACTCACTCTGTGAACACAATTTGTTAAATAGTATTTGCCGTAGACCATTTAAAACAAATTCCTGGAGCCTCACTGGCGTCTTGCAGTTTCTAGATCTCCCTCCCTAATTGTAATGACACAGTATAAACTTTTATTTGCAAGAACATCTGTAGCTATTTAACATCTGCCGGCACTCCTTGGGTCACTTTTGAAGAAATCTGATATAATCTTACTCTGGTCTTTAAACAAGGGAAACCAGAGGTGATCCCTGGAGGTTCAGAAGACTCCTAAGACCCAGATAGGTTACAGCAGCTCTATTTTACTAAATTGGTGAATTAGTTGGTGAAAACAAAAGAATAATACATTTTTAAATTTTTTTAAAATGAGACTGCCTTATCACTAAGGATACATACATAATGGTTTAATGAATAAATAAACTATTTATTTTTTACTGGCCATGTGAGCTCCTGTTTCTTTGAGCTTCTGGCTCTTGCTTCTAGATTCTTCACCAGATTACATCTTCGATAGCCCCTGAACATTTAGAGTTCCCTGAGAGTCGAAGGCACCTGTCCTGCTTGATTCATCTTACTTGTACAGTCACCTGAGAACAAAATTCAAAAAGGACCAGTCATGATTTAAGCAGGTCTCATTTCCCAGACTGCAAACAAACATGGAGCTCTGTCTGGGACCAGAGACATCATAAGTACCTGATGCTTGACTCCAGGACACTCTGATGAATTTTCCCAGGTCGTGGGGTGAGTCTTTAGAGAGCTTGCCTGGCAGGCTTTCCTGAGCCCCCCGTGAAGGTTATCATCTCCACTTGCTTTGCCCTAAGTCTTTATTTCCACAGATCATGGGACTCGTATCCAGCTGGCCTCTGGACTCCTCCAGCCAAAGCCTCCAAGTCCTGGCACGAGGCCAGCACCAGACCCATGGCTGTGGGTTCCACCGTAGCTTCCATGCAGAACCTCCTCCCTTCTCCGAGGAGATGAGACATCCCTGTCCCACCTGCCATCAGGAGACAGCACTGAACTCAAGCCTTCTGTTACTGTGCCCTTGGGTCCTTGAGGGGAAATTCCATGTAAAAAGCCTGAAACAGCTAATTTTCTCACCATCTTGTACTAGCACACAGAGTGCCTAAACCATGCCAAAGTCAGCAAGATTCTTTCTCATTTTTTTGACGTGCACTGATTAATGTTACCTATTTAATCCCTAGAACGATCATGCAACATTCAGGGGCTGGTATAATTTTTTAGGTGGGGAAATGGAAATCAAAATAAATATTAACCTGTCCAGAGCTGGTAAAGAACACATATAAGCTAGAGGTGGGGTCTCTGGATTACAAAAACCAGCTGCCGCTGTTCCTTCTTCTCTTTCTGCCAAATAGTTTCAGATAAATACCATCATCCCTGGGGAGGCCTCCTGCCCTAACATCCATATTCCCTGAGGGATGGAGGGGCTGGTGATCATCACGGCATCCTCACCCAATGTGTTTCTTCTTGGAGCGCCTCACCAGCCAGTCCTGACTCTGTCATGGTCCTCAGGTGGTGATTACAAAGCAGGACACCGGTTGAAAAGTGACTTGTGAATAGGGGCGGGCTCCTGCGAACTCAGGACCTTGGGAGAGACTGGAAGTTTTCCTAAGCTCTGTGGCCAACTTACCTGTGCTGAATTTTCTGGCAAAGGCTCTCTGCCAACTGGCTTCCTTTGGCCAGCTGCTCGCGGAAATGCTGCTCCATATAGTGGTCAATGTTATTGCTCCTGAATAGCTCTTCGAAGGTCTTTACTGTGCTCTGGACGTGCCGGATGAGAAGAGAAGAGGCTGCTCTCTCAATCTGCATCTTCTGCCGTAGATGGGTTAGCTCCCGAGCCTCATCCTGGATCAAAGAATACTTCCTAAAGCAGAAAAAAAAGAAGTAAAGGTAGATAGGTATACCTGTTAGGTTACAGCATCTTACGAGAGGGGACTGGAGAGTATCACCAAAGGAGGCCACACACTGAATTCTAGCATATGTTTAGCGTCCTGAATATGGTAAAAGGAATGAAGGAAGGAAAATAAAAACAATCTTTATGTGAAGATCCCTTCTAAGATTGTCATTTTTGGCCGGGCGCAGTGGCTCACGCCTGTAATCCCAGCACTTTGGGAGGCCGAGGCTGGCGGATCACGAGGTCAAGAGATCGAGACCATCCCGGCCAACATGGTGAAACCCCGTCTCTACTAAAAATACAAAAATTAGCTGGGCGTGGTGGCACGCGTCTGTAGTCCCAGCTACTCGGGAGGCTGAGGCAAGAGAATTGCTTGAACCCAGGAGGCGGAGGCTGCAGTGAGCCTAGGTCGCGCCACTGCACTCCAGCCTGGCGCCTGGTGATGGAGTGAGACTCTGTCTCAAAAAAAAAAAAAAAGATTGTCATTTTCCCCGCTGCTTGCTAAAGAAGAAAAATCACATGATCATGTTAATAGATTAAGAAAAAGCATCTGACACTCATTAATCATAAAAACTCTCAACAGAGAATAGAGGAGAACTTCCTTAACTTGATACAGAACATCTATAAAAACTCTACGCTAGTGTCATACTAGAAACTAGACATTTTCTCAATAAGATCAGCAATAAGGTCAGACACGGTGGCTCACGCCTGTAATCCCAGCATTTTAGGAGGCTGAGGCCGGTGGATCATGAGGTCAGGAGTTCAAGACCAGCCTGGCCAA
The DNA here is from genome assembly GCA_963573385.1 of Cacajao melanocephalus. NCBI lineage: Eukaryota > Metazoa > Chordata > Mammalia > Primates > Pitheciidae > Cacajao > Cacajao melanocephalus. Next base: position 55,507 of record CAUYLG010050825.1, on the reverse strand, counting down.
GATGGTGAAACCCCATTTTTACTAAAAATACAAAAATTAGCCAGGCATGGTAGTGGGCTCCTATAATCCCAGCTACTCAGGAGGCTGAGGCAGAGAATTGTTTAAACCCAGGAGGCAGAGGTTGCAGTGAGCCGAGATAGCGCCACTGCACTCCAGCCTAGGCTACCGAACAAGACTCCATATCAAAAAAAAAAAAAGATCAGCACTAAGGCAAAGATTTCCCCCTTGCCACTCCCTTTCAACATGATACTGGAAATCCTAGCTAATGCAGTAAGATAAGCAAAGGAAATAAACAGTATGCAGATTAGAAAAGAGGAACTTTTGTCTGTGTTCACACATGACGCAGTTATCTATGTGTTATAGAAAATCTCCAACATGGTGAAACCCCATCTCTACTGAAAACACAAAAATTAGCCAGGCGTGGTGGCATGCGCCTATAATCCCACTACTTGGGAGGCTGAGGCAGGAGAATCGCTTGAACCCGGGAAGTGGAGGTTGTAGTGAGCTGAGATCGTGCCACTGCACTTTAGCCTGAGCAACAGAGCAAGACTCTGTCAGAAAGGAAGAAAGAAAGGAAGGAAGGGAGGGAGGGAGGGAGGGAAGGAAGGAAGGAGGGAAGGAAGGAAGGAAGGAAGGAGAGAGAGAGGGAGGCAGGGAGGAAGGGAAGGAAAATGAAAAGAAAAAAGAAAAGCTGAAAGAACTGACAACAAAAATCTCCTGGAACTAGTAAGTAATTATGTCAAGATAAAAAAATCTAACAAAACATGTACAAGATCTGTATGGGGAAAACTATAAAACTGCATTGAGAGAAATCAAAGGACTAAATACACAGAGAGATATTCTGTGTTCATGGACAGGAAGACTGAATATTGTCAAGATGTCAATTCTTCCCAACTTGATCGAAAGATTCAATGCAATCCCAATCAAAATATCAGCAAGGTATTTTGTGGATATCAACTCATAGATGCTAAGGTTTACATAGAGAGGCAAAAGACCCAGAATGCCCAACACAATATTGAGAAGGAACAGAGGGCTGATACGACCTGACTTCAAGACTGACTGTAAAGCTACAGTAATCATGGCAGTATGAGATCTGTGAAAGAATAGACAAATAAGTCAGTGGAACAGAATAGAGATTCCAGTAGACTCCAAAATACAGCAGATTGATCTTTGACAAAGGGACAAGGGCAATACAATGGAGAAAAGATCGTATTTTCAACAAATGGTGCTGGAACAGCTGGACCTCCACATGCAAAAAAATGAACCTAGACACAGACTTCACGTTCTTCACAAAAACTCACTCAAAATGGATCATAGGCCTAAATGTAAAACATAAAACTATAAAAACTCCTAAAAGATAACAGCAGAAAATCTAGATGACCTTGGGTTTGGTGATGACTTTTTATTTATTTTGCTTATTGATCTAAAGATTCAATGCAATATCAACTTTAATTTAGAGACAGTCTCTAAATAAATAAATAAATAAATAATTTTCTTTATTTGCTGGAGTGCAGTGGCATGATCATGGCTCACTGCAGCCAACCTCTTGGGCTCAAGTGATCCTCTTGCCTCAGACTTCCAAAGTGTTGGGATTACAGGTATGAGCCACGGAGCCCAGCTGCATGACTACTTTTCAGATATAACACAAAAGGCATGATCCATGAAATAAATAAATGATGATCTGGACTTTATTAAAATTAAAAACTTCTGCTCTGCAAAAGACTCATTGAGAAAATTAGAAGACAACAAATCGGGAGAAAATATTTGCAAAAGACACATCTGGTGGCCAGGCGTGGTGGCTCACGCCTGTAATCCTAGCACTTTGGGAGGCTGAGGTGGGTGGATCACCTGAGGTCAAGAGTTGAAGACCACCCTGGCCATCATGGTGAAACCCCATCTTTTTAACAAAAATAAACAAAAAAACCAAAAAACAAACAAACAAAAAGACACATCTGGTAAAGGACTGTTATCCCAAATACACAAAGAACTCTTAAATTCAACAATAATGAACAACCCAATAAAAAATGGGCAAAAGACACCTCACCAAAGATGATGTACAGATCATAAATAAGAATATGGAAAGATGCTCACATCATATGGCATTAGGGAATTGAAAATTAAAACATGATAAACTCTACACCTATTAGAATGGCAAAATCCAGAACACTGATAACACCAAATGCTGGTAAAGCTGAGGAACAACAGGCATTCTCATTCGTTGCAGGTGGGAATGCAAAATAGTAAAGCCACTTTGGAAGACAGTTTGGCATTTTCTTGTGAAACTAAACATACTCTTACCAAATGACCTAGCAATCTGCTCCTCAGTATTTACCCAAATGAGCTGAAAATGTATGTTCACACGAAAACCTGCACGTGGTGTTTATAGCACCTTTAGTCATCACTGCAAAAACTTGGAAACAGCCTAGATGTCCTTCAGTAGGTGAATGGATGGATTTTGGTACATGCAGTCAGTGGAATATTATTTGGTACTAAAAAGAAATGAGCTATGAAGCCATGAAAAGACATGAAAGAACCTTAAGTGTATTACTCCATGAAAGAAGCCAATCTAAAAAAGCTACATACTGTATGACTCTGACTCTATGACACTATGGAATAGGCAAAACAGTGAAGACAGTAAAAAGATCAGTGGTTGCCAGGTGCTGGGGGAAAAGGAGAATGAATCGGCACAACACAGAGCATTTTTAGGGCGGGGAATAGTCATTCTTTATTATAACGGTGGATACATGCCATTATACATTTATTCTTGTGTCAAAACCCATAGAATATATACCACCAAGAGTGAACCCACTGCAAACTGTGGACTTTGGGTGATGATGATGAGTCAATGTAGGTTCATTGATTGTGACAAATGTTATCACTCGGGGGCAAGATACTGAGCGAGGAAGGTTGTGTGTGTGCAGGGGCAGGGGGTGTGTGGGAACTCTCTGTTAATTTCCACTCAAGTTTGCTGTGAACCTAAAACTGCTCTAAGAAAGCCTATTTTTAAAAAAAGAATGATCACAGGAGTATAGTTTTTAAAAATATATTTGACAAAGTGGGTGTAGGGTGGGCTTTGTGAACGGAGAACACAGGATTCTAATGTTACCTCTGCCAGAGGCTATTATGCAACTTTGATCAAATGACTATCACTTGGGGCCTAAGTGTTCTTGCTTCTAAAATGAGGAAATGAGACTAACTGACTCTAGAGGTTTGGTTTTGTTTTGTTTTCGTTTTTTTGTTTTTGAGATGGAGTCTCACTCTGTCGTCCAGGCTGGAGTGCAGTGGCATGATCTCAGCTCACTGCAATCTCCGCCTCCCAGATTCAAGCAATTCTCCTGCCTGATCTTCCAGAGTAGCTGGGGTGACAGGCGCCCACCACCATGCTTGACTAATTTTTGTGTTTTCATTAGAGACTTTCACCATATTAGCCAGGCTATCTCAAACTCCGGACATGGAGTGATCCGCCCGCCTCAGCCTCCCAAAGTGCTGGGATTACAGGCGTGAGCCACAGCGCCCGGCCTAGAGTCATCTTACATCTAACTAACATTATTCTCTGGGTCAGTGAAATTTAAGGGGAATATATTGGGGAGTGACCTAATGGAGCATGAAACAGGATTTGAATCACTTCCAAAGCTGTGCACCACTCAGGCAAATTAGTGACAAGTTAGTATTTTCAGTAACTGGTGCTCGCAGGCAAATGTGTAATGGGTTAACTCCATATTATTTAAATGCTTCCAAAAAGCTGTAGGAAAATGGCCATTAAAGACAAACTGACAAATCTAGCTAACAGGCAACTATTTGACAATTCTGTAAGCTTATTTTAAAAACTGAGCTTATCAAATTGCCATTCCGGAAGCAGGGACCTGAGTTTCCATAGAGGATGGAGTAGAATGGAGGGACCGCTATATAAATCTACCTCCTTCGCCGGGCGCGGTGGCTCGCACCTGTAATCCCAGCACTTTGGGAGGCCGAGGTGGGCGGATCACAAGGTCAAGAGATTGAGACCATCCTGGCCAGCATGTTGAAACCCCGTCTCTACTAAAAGATACAAAAATTAGCTGGGCGTGGTGGTGTGCACCTGTAGTCCCAGCTACTCAGGAGGCTGAGGCAGGAGAATTGCTTGAACCCGGGAGGCGAAGGTTGCAGTGAGCCGAGATCGCGCCACTGTACTCCAGCCTGGCGCCTGGCAACAGAACAAGACTCTGTCTCAAAAAAAAAAATCTACCTCCTCGGGCACTGGGATGGTTCAGCATTTACCAGAGTAACATATGAAGAAATAGGAGATTCCTACATGCTCCTGTGGATCCAGAAGAGAGGCCATGCACATGGCTGGAAGACTTCCAGCTCAGGTACCCATGAAGACCATATATTTGGTGAATACATGCAATGTTAGTTAGAATAAAACCACATTTCTCTGAATAATATAAGGTTATTACTCATAAAAATTTTACAGATTTTTATCTAAAGAAATTTCCAGGAAGATGTTAAGAGAAAGTCCCACAATTAAGGTGCGGAGGCTGGATGCAGACCCTGAGAGCCACTCTGACGAGCAATGACTTAACGCTGAGAGTGGGAAGTCTCTTACCCACTGCGGGATACAGAAGAGAATTCTGCTGCCTCAGGTCCAGGGCTTCTGCCCATCCACTCTCTTCTTATCAGGTCCCTTCTTCTCTGAGGGCTGATGCATCCCAGCCTTCCGTTGGAGCATTTCCTCATGAAAAGCTCTCTTGCAGCCATCTTTGAAAGGAAAGACAGAGAAGAAAGATGTCTATGCCTCCACCATGGCCAAGTTTTTCTCCAAAGCTACCTAAAGGAATTGAAAGAAAGTCATGGCTTACAGAAGTTAGATTATTAGCGGGGATCCTGCAGGACGATGGAATCTCAAGAGCAGGGCCTACAAGGAAGTAAAGAGTGAACCTACAATGTGCCCCCTTGAGGTGAACCTCCTCAGCCATGAGGACCCAGCCACCCACTGGACAAAGGAGAGATACAGCACACACTGTGGGGTGCTGTGATGAGGAGGAAGGGGAGGGCCCACAGGTGTTTCAGAAGAAAACACAGGCAAATGATGAAACAAATGAATGAAAACAAACGGGGTTTAAATTGAGCTAAGGGGTATTTTTGTTTCTTATAGTTGAGATAAGGTTCTTATAAAGTTCCCAAGGAATGTCCCTTCAGTGATCAGGAAGCATTTTTGCTTCCAGAAGTTTTGAGAGTCATGAAGGCACGAACACATTTTGAGATACGAGAGCTCAAATCCCATGTCACTGGGACATCAACAACGGTGCTATGGGGAAGACTGGGGGTGCCAGCTCTTGAGTCGCAATCACAGAATTTGAATGTGGAGGTAGCTACAGAACCGAGGAAAGTCCCGCCTTCTGATGGCCTGCCACACTCAATGCAAGGCTGCGTGTTTCACCCTGGAGGTCTCCACATCAGTGGAGGACACCTCTCCTCAGCCAGCTTTAATATTTGTGTACACTTTTGCTTATATTGCCAACCGATTTCTAACCACAGCAAAATAACTAAGCATGCCTCTCCTTGAAAACATCCAAACATTTTCTCAGCACCTTTTATTTTCTTGAGGACAGTTGCAATAAAAACAATTCTTGTGGCTGTTCCTAAATGAATTTTTTTTTAAACTTCTGGTGATTCTTACTGTTCCTTTTTAGGAACTCTCCAGGTTTTCACTTCCTACATTCTTTCAAGAGTATAGTAACCAAAACTGGAGTATAATCATCTAAGTATGACTAATAAATTTAGCATCATGCTGTATTACCTTTAATACATAATAAATAATATATCCCAATGTGATACGTGCTTCCTTTCCCTTGCAGTAGCAATGTGTAGGGGTTTCATTTAATATAATGAAGTCAATTTTAACCTTCCAAACTCCCACCCCACCCACCTTTGCTTGCACTCATGGGAAGGCTCAGTCTATATCTGGTTTGCCCACATTCCTAGGCTATAAACCTCTAGGCCTCCCAGTTTGTGAGGCACCATTTTTTTGGAGGGTACTGAATCTTTGTTTCTGTCTCCTTTGCACCCTTACCAATGAAAACTGCTTTCAGCCACTCTCTGCTAGCCACTCTCCAGCATAGAGCTGAATTTGCAAATGCCTTGAGGGGAAAACCTTTACCAAGTGTTCCGTTCACGTCTCAATTCACTCTAGAATCTTGGCTTTTCAAGTCAGAATACCTGGACACCTCCACATGTCTACCCCTCCCTACCCCCATGAGGTTACTTACAGTGCTGCTGTTTTCTCTGACTCTTAACCGCTGCCCTCTCCACAGCTTCTCACCCTCTTGTCCCTTGCCAGGAACTAGCCAATGCCCCGAGGAGGAAAAAATTGTTTCATTCCGAGAGCTCCTCTCTCTCACTCTCTCTCTACCCGCTTTCTGTAGCTGGCCCTGTGGGTCCCAGCTTTTCTAAGACTTTAAACTGAATTGCTTTAAACCAGATTTTATCTACTTCTTTTCAAAGGGAGTGCTGGTTTGCTACAAAATTCCATCCTAACTGAAAGAGGAAATCTACACATTCCAGGCAAATCAACTTTTCCTACTTTGATTTCTGAAGAAAACAAAAAAAGAAAAGAGGTCACTGGTAGGTACATACTTGCATTTTGCTTGTCATTCTTGGGTTAAGTTTGAATGGATATTAAAGGCTGTTGCTAGACTCATATGCAAAAGATCGTCTACCATGAGCTAAACAATCATGCCTGTCCAAGGTCCAAGAATTTGATGAGGTTGGATCCAGTCCCCTGGTGCACTGACAGAGGTCCTGCAGGAGGACAGAATCCTGCTATAGGATCCTATGTCTGCACTTTGAGTAGACCCTTCAAGTAACCAGTTTTACAGACACCTGGCCACTAATGTGGGGAGAAGAGGTCAACCAAACCATTGAACACTGCTAATTTATTTTAGGGAATGTTGAAAGTTCTCACTGGTACAGTTAGAAATGAAAACAAAGACATAATAATAGTCATAATAGTAATAACTGATTCAAGAGCATTATTCCGTGACTGGCATGGTTCCTAAGTGCTTTACTGTGGAGTAACTTTAGTCCACATAATGACCCTGTAAGATAGTGCTGGTTGTTTGTTTGCTTGTTTTTTGTTGTTTTTTGAGACGGAGTCTCACTCTGTCACCCAGGCCAGAGTGCAGTGGCGTGATCTTGGCTCACTGCAACCTCTGCCTCCCGGGTTCAAGGGATGCTCCTGCCTCAGCCTCCAGAATAGCTGGATCCCAGGTGCCCGCCACCACACCCAGCTAATTATTGTATTTTTAGTAGAGACAGGGTTTCACCATGTCGGCCAGGCTGGTCTCAAACGCCTGACCTCAGGTGATCTGCCCGCCTTGGCCTCCCAAAGTGCCGGGACAGGCTGAGCCACCGCGCCCGGCTGCTGGTGTGGATTATTACAACCCCTTGTTGCAGATGAGAACATTGTAGTGAAAGGCTGAACTTACCTTTCCAAGGGTCCCATCATCTCTATGACAGTGAAAGCCAGGACTCATCCAGGCAATTTGCCCTCCAAACCCTTGCTCTGAGCCATTAGGCATGGTGGTAGCTATGAAGACTCCGCTAAGATGTGCATTTCCTCCTTGCTCAACCTCCAAGATTTCAAGGAGAAAACGGAAATTAAAAGTGAAGCCCACAAGGGTGTCTATTATTTTAAAAAGAAGGAAAGAAAATTACCCTTGCTGGTGAGGATGCGGAAAAACTGGAACCCCTGTGCACTGTTTGTTGATGGGAATGTATTAGGTTGGTGCAAAGGTAACTGCGGTTTCTGTCATTACTTTTAATGGCAAAAATTGCAATAACTTTTGCACCAACCTGATAAAACGTTACAGCTACTGTGAAAAACCATATGGTGGTTTCTCAAAATATTAAAAATAATTATGATGATGCAACAATTCTACTTCTGGGTATAGACTCCACAGAACTGAAAGCAGGGACTCAAAGAGACATTCATACTCTTACATCCGTAGCGCTATTACTCCCAATAGCTAAAAAATGGGAAAAACTCAGAGTCCAACAACAGGTAAATGAATAAACACAACGTGGTATATACATGCAATGGAATATTATTCAGCCTTAAAAAAGAAAAGAAATTCTGACACATGCGACAACACAGGGGAACCTAGGGACATTGTGCTGAGTGAAATAAACCAGTCACAAAAGGAAAAATACTATATGATTCTGCTTATATGAAGTACCTAGAGGAGTCAAATTCATAGAGATGGAAAACAGAATCGTGGTTGTGCCAGGGGCTAGGGAGGGAAGAATGGGAAATTCATGGGCATAGGGTTTAGGAACTTTAGTTTAAGAAAGTAGAATATTGGAAGCCAAAAATTCAGTTTTCATTCTGTTCCAAGATCCCCTTTAGCTAGAGCAATATATTGGAGTCAGAGTTCTTAAGGGCAAAATCGTTGTGTATGGAGATCATCCTTGTGGACAAAAAGTGCATCGATAGTAGATCAAAAGATATCCCACTTTTGCAGATATTGACACCTGTTGGACCCATAGGATTTCACCTAGTGTTAGACAGATAAGATGTGAACCGCTTCTCAACACTGCAGACTCAAATACCAGGAAACACTAAGAATCTCAGGACAAACAAACAGCCCATTAAAAAAGACTCGCAGACTAAATAAGCTTTCCTCTGCCACCTAACAGAGAATGTATCCCTGTTAACCACAATGCCCAGATGTTCATTTCATAAAATTAAAACCAGAATTCCATGTTGACCACTGACGGGAAAAAATAATTGACAATGAACAAATGAGAGAGAGAGAGAGAGAGAGAGAGGAAAAAACACTTGTCTAAGAATTACATTTAGTGTCTAAAAGCCAAACAGCTCATTTCTGCTCATGAGATGTCATAGATGAACTGAGGGAACATATGCCATAGCTCTGAGATTATAGGTCTGGCTGGGACGCCCGTAAGGTGCAGGATTCTGTTAGCTACGATGATACGTCTCAGGTGGGCAAATCTTTGTGGAAATAGCAAGAAAAAAGAAAAACTGTCAATGAATAATACAGTTAATTTTATGTGTCAACTTAGCTAGACCACAGGGCCCAGGTATGTGGCTAAATATGACTCTGGAGGTCTCTGAGAAGGGGTTTTTTGGATGAGATGAACATTTGTATTAGTAGACTTTGAGTAGAGCAGCTTGCTCTACTTCATGTGGGTGGACCTCATCCAATCAGTTGAAGGCCTGAATAGAAAGAGATTGACCTTGCTGGGAGAAGAGGAAACTAACAACAGAACATCTTAGTACTCCAATAATAACTATTCCCTGGGTCTCCAGCCTGCCTGCCTTCAACTTTCACAATCATGTGATCTAATTCCTTAAGATAAATAAAGATAGGTAGATAATAGATAGATGGATGATTCTATTTCTCTGGAGAACCTTGACTAACCCACACAGCATACAAATTCACCCTTGCCATTTATGGAGGGAAGAGTGGAGGAGTAAGTGTCAGGAACCAGGAAGGTTTTTCTTCCCTTGCGTAAGCTGCTTGGCACAAAGCTATTAAAGAGGTGACTCCGGCTTGGTCTTCTCCAGACCTGGTCACCACAGACACAAACTGTAGTTATACAAAATATCTTGAAAGTTTAGCTGAAAAGCAGACGGGGCAATACCTTACTGCTTAATGTCCACCATATCATCTGTTCTACCTCCCCGTAGTTAAGTCAGGAGGGCAACACTCCCTTTATTATTTTTATTTTATGTGTGTGTGTGTGTGTGTGTGTGATGGAGTCTTGCTCTGTGGCCCAGGCTGGAGTGCAGTGGTGCGATCTCGGCTCACTGCAACCTCTGCCTCCCAGGTTCAAGTGATTCTCATGCCTCAGCCTCCCAGGTAGCTAAGATTACAGGTGTAGGCCATCACATCCAGCTAATTTTTGTCTTTTTAGCAGGGATGGGGTTTCACTGTGTGGGCAGGGCTGATCTCAAACTCCTGACCTCAGGTGATCTGCTCACCTTGGCCTCCCAAAGGGCTGGGATTACAGGCATGAGCCACGGCGCATGGCCCCTTTATTTGATTATCAGACAGATGATTAGAAAGTTTATTGTGCTAGCGAGAGTATGAAGAAAAGGATTCTCTCAGTCAAAAAAATAAACTGGAATATATGGTGATATCACTTCTTTGGAAGGCAAATTTACAGGGCTTATTACTTAAAATAAAAAATGTGTAGTGTAACCACTATGATACAGCAATCGCACTTCTGGGACTCTACACTATAGAAATACATGTAACAAGTAACAAAAGATATTTGTACAAGAATGATGACTGCAGCATTATTTGTAATCGTAAAATCATGGAACCAACTTAATTTCGAAAACAACATGTAAAGGGTTAGATGTTGGAATAAGCAAAAGAAGAAATGCCTTCATCAAAAATAATGCAGAGTATAATAATCTTGATTCTACCGATTAACATTATTGATTGAGCAATTATTAAATCTAGGCACATCCCGCAAATAAGGTATTATTACCATCCTCATATTACGGTTGAAAAAAATATTGAGGTACAAAACGCTTGTCAATAGCCCAAGGGCACAGACAAAAAGAAACAAGATTTCACCCAGAACTCCTGCACAGATCACACAAAGTCTCTCTTGTTCCCTGGTCCAAGAACTTCTGTACCTTCCAACTACATTTCTTCCCAGCAGAAACTTCTGGGAGGATGAGAAGCAGTCACTAGATGACAGGAGGGGAAGTGAGGTATTTGCCTTCAAGGGAGCAGACCACCTTGGGAATTATAAAAGGTCAATGACAATGACGTCCCTGGATGGGCTCGAACCACCAACCTTTTGGTTAACAGCCAAACGCGCTAACCGATTGCGCCACAGAGACACAGATAAAAATATTCTTTCATTCTAAAAGAGGGTAAGCTGTCACTAAACTCTGGCTAGCACTGTCCGAGTAATCGCCAATGCCTCGGAAAGCCAGAGCAGTCAGAGGGACGAATCCGCCTGCCTGTCAAGTTTGAAACCTGTGCAGGGAAGCTCAACGAGGACTTGTTGAATTAATCATACATTTGAGTATACAATCGGACAATGGCCGGACTGCATATATAAAAATAGAACTCTGATCCACAAACTGGGGCCACTTGCCCAGGAAATCAACCTCCTTATCTACAAATAAACAACCGGGGAAGCCGGCCTGCTATTATACGAGTCAGACTTGCTGGGAGCCAGACAGTTTAACAAACAATAGCGTCTGTAACAATCGGCTCCAAAGGGCCTGAGCTCGGTTAGTAACTGACACTTTCCCTAATTTATGTTCCCACTTACAAGGTGGGAATAACCAGGGAAAGCCAAATACGCACCCCTAACCGAGCACACAGGATGCACCGCTTCTAATTAGCCCACGGGCAGCTTCCCCACACCAACAGCCTCCAATCAGGGCGCACCCGAAGCCTTCCCTGTCCTCAGCTATAAAGCCGTCCCACTCCTCTGCCTGCCTGCAAAGCTTTCTCAAAATGCAAGTGCCGGTGGCTGACGCCCTTGCGTCGGAATAAATAACCACTGCTTTTTTCATTTGGTTGGCCTTCATTTCCACACTTTGTCATCTTCAAGCTTTTAGTCCTTTGAAGAATTCTGAGAGTGGAAAATAAATGAAAGGTTTTTTTTCAAAGGGGGAAGTCCTTTTTTAAAAGGCTTTATTCCGGTGAGTTGGTTTCCAAGTGTGCAATGTCCCACGGGGTAGGCAACAAAGGGGCCTGGAGTGTGCCATCTGCGCCGCTGCAGCTCCCCGCTCTCAACAGAACGGAGATCTGAGGGGTCTGTGGGGTCAGTGGGCAAGAGCAGGAAAGGGGCAGGGACCAAAGGAGCCATGAACAAGGGAACAGCAGATAGGGACAATGAGACCTCCCGGGAGACTTGTGCAGAGGCAAAGGCTGGCTCCTGAGAGATGAGAATGGTTTTCCTCATGCATTTGAATGAGGAGAAATAGAAAAAGGACTTGAAAGAGAAAAAAGAAAAAGAAAACGCAAGAATTTGTAGCCATGCAAGAACGAAACAGGAAAATATTGTGGATGTTTTTGCGACAAAAATATTAAAAGCAGCCCACTGGCAACCCCAGGTCATGGTGCGCCATGACGGTATAATAGCGCTCTTCGTTGTGGCCGACGCAACCTTGGCTTGAACTGGAGTCGCAGTAGCATCTGGCTTCTTTCTTGGCAAGATTTGGTCTGTGTTAACAGTTTCACATTTTAAATCCCCTTACTAACTGCATCCAGTGGCTGTGGTCAGAGAGCAGGGTGTACTGTGCCTCCCTGCGAGGCAGTCAGGCTGCAGAAGGAAACCCCCACAGCACGCTAACCTAGGGCAGAGTCTTTAGAGGTTAGAAGGCGCTGTGTGTCTGCGCATGCGCAGGAACCATCTCAAAAGGTAAAGCCCTGACTCTCCAGGAGCCTTGTCTGTGGCTTACCTGATGTAATGGTGTAGTAATAACCATTTTTCTGGCTGAGATATTTCAAAGGTCAGTAAGGCCTTTTTAGATGCAATGACAATGAGCTTTGTATGAGGTCACATTCAACGGGGTATTTTATAATAAAATCTGATCATATAAAACCCAATACATATAATAGAACCTGAACTGGATGCCATCCTCCACCTCCCCTACCCCATTTTTTGGCAGGTGGGGGGAGTACTAATAGTACATATGTTATTGACATATAATTCACATAGAGTAAAATGCGCAAATCTTAACGGCATAGAAATGTAACCATCACCTAGATCAAGTTATAGAAAATTTCCGTCAGCCCAGAAAGGTCAGTAATCTCCTTTAGATTCCACCGACCTTCCTTTCACTTAGGCAAACCATTCTGATTTCTATCTTCACAGATGAATGTTGACTGTTTCTGAAATTCACATAAACAAATATACTTTTCCATGTCTGGCTTCTAATTTCATGCAGCATAACGTTTTTGAAATGCATTCATGTCTTGAGTGTATTATTTTGGTGTTACGGATGACTGTTATTTCTGTGTGGATGCTAGGCTTATTTCCAATTCTAGCTCTCGTGAACAAAACCGCTATATTCTAGTACAATTCTTTTTGTAGACACATGCACTCGTTTTTCTTGAGTTTATACTTAAGTGGAGTTGCTAGGTCATGGAGTAGGTCTAAATTTAACTTTATTATTGACTGTCAAACAGTCATCCAGAATGGTTGTGCTATTTTACCTTCTCACCAGCAATGAGAGTATAGTTACTCTACATTCTTGTCAGTACATCTTGTCTTTCAAATTTCGAGCTGTTAAAATATCTTAAACCGAGTTTAAGGTAAAATACATTTTACTGTTTGAGCTGTTAAAATATTTTAAACCAAGTCGCTTACAAACAACAGAAATTTCTTTCTCACAGTTCTGGAGGCTGAGAAGTCCAAGTTCAAGGTGTCAGCAGATTCTGTATCTGATGGGGGCTCACTCTCTGGTTCATCGGCTGTGCCTTCTCCATGTGTCCTCACATGGTGGAAGGGCAAACAAGCTCCCTCCAGCTTCTTTTATAGAGATACTAATCTTATGCATGCGGGCAGAGTCCTCATGATCTGATCACCTTCCAAGGGCCTAAACCTCCTATTATCACCAACTTGGGGATTAGGAGTTCAACAAATAAATTTGGTGGGGGAAGGCAGACACACAAACATTCAGACCATAGCAGTGCATAAAGATATCTCATCACTGAGGTTTTAATTTGTGTTTCCCTGACAAGTAATGATTCTGAACATTTTTTCTTATGTCTTTTGGCCATTTAGAAATTTTGTGTGTATGAAGAAAGCCTATTCTAGTATTTTGCTCACTTTTAAATAGCTTGGCTTTTATTATTGATTTCTAAAATTTCTCTCTAAATATTCGATATGAGTCATTTTTCAAAGAAGCATACTGCAAATATCTTCTCCCAGTCTATCTGGCTTGCCTTCTTTCTTATGGTAATTTTTTGATGAATAGCAGTTTTTAATTTTGATGAAGTCCAATTTTCTTTCTTTTTTTATTTTGTGACCTCTTAAGATATCTTTCCTACTCCAAGATTGTGAATATATTTTCCTACATTTTCTTCCAGAAATGAGTGTTTTTATTTTTAAATCTATAATTCTTCTCAATTTCATCTCCTGATCTCAGCACAATGCATAACCGCTATAAAATCCACAATTTGCATACCAACAGCCCAATCTCCCAGAAACATGCATAACCCTTGATGTAACAACATTTAGAGTAGCTTCCTGCTGTGCTCTTTGACAACTATACATCCTTGTGCTCCCACCCCTCACTCGCTCCCTCTCTTGCCTTCTCCCTTCTTCTCTCTCCTCTTCTCACCCCTACAAGCTGAGAAAACCAGAAAGACCTAAAAATAAGGAGAAGAAAGACCTGGTCTAATCTGTGCTCAAGATACTAGAGCACAAGAAGAAAGACTGAGTCTGATCTGTGCTCAAAACACACCCGTATTCTGGTTTGTAAATCTAGTTCTGCTCCTGTGTGACCTTGGTTAAATAACTTAAACTTTATGTGCCTCAATTCTTTCTTCTGTAAAATGGGGCTAATAAGAGTAGTCTTAGGCAAAGCATGGTGGCTCACACTTGTAATCCCAGCACTCTGGGAGGCCGAGGCAGGCGGATCACTTGAGGTCATGAGTTCAAGACCAACCTGGCCAACATGATGAAACCCTGTCCAATTAAAAATACAAAATTTAGCTGGGAGTGGTGGTGGGCATCTATAATCTCAGCTACTCAGGAAGCTGAGGCAGGAGAATTGGCTGAGTCCAGGAGTTGGAGGTTGGAGTGAGCTGAGATCACACCACTGCACTCCAGCCTGGGTGACAGAGCAAGACTCCATCTCAAAAAAAAAAAAAAAAAAATTATCAACCAAATCCAGACACAGCTAACAATGGCAAAGTGAAGTAGACTACTTTTTTTTTTTAATGGAGTCTTGCTCTGTCACCCAGGCTAGAGTGCAGTGGCATGATCTCGGCTCACTGTAACCTCCACCTCCCGGGTTCAAGCAATTCCCTGCCTCAGCCTCCAGAGTAGCTGGGATTACAGGAGCCTGCCACCACGCCTGGCTGATTTATATTTTTTTAGTAGAGACACGGTTTCACCATCTTGGCCAGGCTGGTCTTGAACTCCTGACCTTGTGATCCACCCATTTTGGCCTCCCAAAGTGCTGGTATTACAGGCATGAGCCACCATGCCTGGCCAAGCATTCTTTTTTTTTTTTTTTTTTTTTTTTTTGTGACAGGGTCTTGCTCTGTCACTAGGCTGGAGTGCAGTGTCGCGATCTCGGCTCACAGCAACCTCCACCTCCCGGGTTCAAGCAATTCTCCTGCCTCAGCCTCCCAAGTAGCTGGGACTCCAGGGACGCGCCACCACACCCAGCTAAATTTTGCATTTTTAGTAGAGATGGGGTTTCACCATGTTGGCCAGGATGGTCTCAATCTCTTGAACTCATGATCCGCCCACCTCGGCCTCCCAAAGTGCCGGGATTACAGCCAAGCATTCGTTTACGAGCTGACTGGCCACCAGTGTACTTTCCTCTTTGAAGTGTCTGTTTAAGCTTTTGCCCATTTTTTAAAATGGGTGTTTCCATTTCTAATACTGAATTGTAGGAGCTAATTATGTACTCTGGATACAGGTTCTTGGTCAAATATGTTTTGTGAATATTTTCTCCTAGTCTGTGGCTTGCCTTTTCACTTACTTAATGGTGTCTTTGGATGAAAAGACATATTTCATATTGATAAAGCCTAATTTACCATGTTTCTGTTTTACCTATTTCTCTGTGTAATATTTAAGAAATGTTTGCTTTCTGCCAAGTCATAAAGATATTTTCATGCATTTTATTCTAAAACTTTATTTGTGTCATTTATTCTGTGATCCAACTCAAATGAGCTTTTCTGTATGTTGTGAGGCAGGGACTGAGATTTTTTTCCCTCACTGGTAGATATCTGGTTGGTCCAGCACTATTTGTTGAAATGACACTTCTTTCCCCATTGTATAGCTTTAGTGCCTTTAAAAAAAAAAAATCAATTGGCCATATAACAAGGATCTGTTTTAGGTGTCTCACTTCAGTTTCATTTATCGATATGTGTATCCTTTTGCCACGTTCACACTGTTTTGTTTATATTAATAAACAGCTTAATAGAATGTCTTCCAGGTTTCACTTTTTCAGCTCAATAAACCTGAAATGTGTCCATCCACCATGCCACATGCCACCATGGAAATCAAGATATGCTGTCACTTACTCTCTCTCATGTCACTAGAGGACACATGCTCTCACAAATAATGGTTGACTTCTTAGCCAAAGATCCTCCATTGTACCCTCTGGAGAAAATAAATCTCCAGTTACCTTGAGAGCTGATCTAGAGGGCAAATGTCTGCAACATTCAGCAATGAATTTAGATTTTCCTTGGAAAAAAGTTCATTTTCAAGGTGGTTCGTTTTTTGCCATAGATTTTTTTTTCTGTTGTTTATTAGCATGAAGTACAATGTTTGGTCTGCAATTTCTGTTCTTGGTAAGAAGAAAACCTTTAGTAGAAACAATCAGTATTTAAAGACCATTTTATGAGACTGTCATTCACATATTATCTCTTTGCTCCTTTTGTTAAAATGGCGTAAAGTGGGCTTATATGCTTTCTGTATTTTTTTTGGAATGTGTATTTAAACTAAACACACAAAATGAAAATATTCATCCAGACTCAAGTTAAGTTCCACCAACAGCACACTTAAAATACGATGAGTCCAACCTAAGCGTACAACCCACCTGCTTGAAGTGTGCCGTTGGGGTGTGTGAGACATTCTCAACAGTATTTGTGTTCCTTGGTGTAGTGATTTTCGTGTTCCTCCCACCCTTGAAAGTCCTCGACTTAAAACCCATTTAGAACATTTCCTTTGCTAAGACTTTATTCTTTCTTCAAGTAAGGATAGTTTTAAAATAGTTATCAGTTGCGTTCTCGGCATTCATAGAAAGCTTGGGGAGAAACAATCCAACGCACAAGTTCAAGCGCCCAACGGGGCGGAGAAGGGACTGCATACCCGCTGGTTGCCAGGCCGAAGTCGTCGGCCTTGCCTGCTTTGGCTCAGACGGGAGACAGAAACTCCCTGCAACAGCGACCGGAGGCCGGAGACAGGGAGCAGGAGGGCGGCTGCCCTTCGCCGACGGTCCCTCCCTGTCTTGGCGCCTTCGGAGTTGGGGCTGACCCGTGGCGTTACTGGAGCCGGCAGGAACTGCAAACGCCGCGCGCGCGTCCCCCGGCACCCGCCCCTGCGCCTCGCGGACTCCTGGCCTTTTGAATACCGGGTCCCCCGCCGAGCTTCGCCGCAGGTCACAGGAAAGGGGTGCAGGGTTGCGGACCCGGGGAGGCGGGAGGAGCCGCGCAGGGAGGACCCGGCCCTGCCCGTGGCCGCCCCCCCGAGAAGACAGGCCCAGAGAGGCTGATTTTGACCTGCAGGGCCAAAGGCTAACGGCGGCCTCAAACCCTAACGTCAGGGCGAGCCGCGGGGAGCGAGTTGAAGCGATCTCCATGCCTTGCTTGTCGTTTGCCAGGATTCAGAGACCAAGAAAGAGAATACTTGCGTGGATCAAAGTCTGCAATTCACAAAAAACAAGCATGATCCTGTGTTAGCTTGCTTAGGAAAAAAGGAAGAAGGAAGGAAAAAGGAAGGAAGGAAGGAAGAGAGGGAGGGAGGGAGGAAGGAAGTGGGGAGGGAGAGAGGGAGGGGAGAAAATGAAAAAATCAATCAAAAAAAGAAACATGAATTTCCTAACTAATCAGACGTGGGTCGTGAGAGAAAGACCTGCGTCGAGTTTTTGGCCTGAACGCGTGGAGGGTGGAGTTGCCATTAACGAACGTGGGAAAAGGCAGGTGTAGCATGTTGCCGAGAAAAGCTCCAGCGTTCGGTTCCGGGCTGGGGTCTTGCTTGAGTTTTCCATCCAGGCCGTCTCGGTTTCCGCATCCGTCGGAGTGGCTGACGCTGCGGGGAATGCAGGGGTCTGAGTCCTTTACGATGTCGAGTGTGGCCGGGTCTCACCCCGGGCGCCTCTCGGCTCCAGCCTCCTTCCGGGAACCGGGTACGCCCGGCCCGGCGACCCGCCATCGTGTCTCCACGCGCTGCCGCCTCGCCAGGGCGCATCTCTAGGTCAGTGGCGAAGCGCGCGGGGACGCTGCAACTCGCTCCGGGACTTGTAGACCCAGCAGGTGTTCCGGGAGCGCCGCTGGCTGGACGGGAACGGAGAGAGCCGCGCACAGCGCGTGTGGGCTTCCAACTTGAAAGCAGGGAGAGGACGGCCTTTTGGAACTATTTCTTGGATGGGCAGGTGGCACCAGGAAGGGTAGATGGAGCTTTCTGGAGGTCAATGTCAGCGTAATTTCTGCTGGAACAATTGGAGGAAGAAGAAAAAAAAAAAAGCCTGTGGTTTGTGGTTCCCTGGTAGTCTAGAGGGTAAAGTTTGGCGCTTTCCCCGCCAGCACTGGGTTGATTCCTGATCGGGGACCGAGGTCTCCGCCTCACTGTGAGGTATTGTTCTTTGCTGTGTTGCCATCCATCTACCACCGCTGCGGCTCAATTATTCCAAGACTGCCGGAGAAATGGAGTTAATGTCGACCCTAAAATGTAACCTATTTATCTAGGATAAATTCCAGATACTGGAACTGCTACCTGAAATTTAGTGTGAATTAAAGATTCCGATGTGTACGGCCCACCAACGTATAAGCACCAATTACACGCCCAAAAGTGTGTGAGACCGCGTTTTTCCCCCAGCATTTAAAACCAGCGCTAGAAATTATCAATCCTTTAGAGACAATTTTAAGCTATATTTATCATCAAAGGATTTCTTCATAGACAATTTCCCCTCTGACTATAAATCCACAAGAGGCGGTAAAAGTGGAAGAACCGCCTAGAATTTCAGCAGACTTGAAATCAATAGTCTGTCTGCTCTCTCCTGTTTTGGCATCTACCCTTTTCTTCCAGGTTAGATTGGTCACAGTAGAAAAATACTTAATAAATGTAATAAAAATATAAGCCTGGATTTTTGCTCACAGTATTCTCACTGGGTCTACGTTTTGTGAATGTGGTGCTGTTCCCTGGATAGTCTCATGACTATGCTTGAGACTTTAGGTCCCTGGACACCTGGTGCACGGGAGGGTCCCAAAACCCATCTTTGGAAGTGTTGGCAGAGTAAACGGGCACCAGTAATAAAGGCAGCGGTGCCTGAAGACCTAAGGCTGGTTGGAACCAGAGCAGATTTTTCAAAACCAGAGCGGACTTGTGTTCATAATTCAACCATTTAATTTTTATTTTGATGAAATTTAAATTTGATTTAAATTTTCATAACTTAATTTTCATTTTGATGGCAACTTTATTTTGACAAAGATGCCAATGGAGGAAAGTCTCTTTATTGGACCATCAATTTTCCTATAAGTCTTTGTCTCAGAAAAATTTAATAATAAATTATAATAAAATAATGTTTCACGTCTTACATTATTCACATTTGATTGAGTTGGCTTATGCTGTCAGTGTGTTGCCCGCTGTTTAACACTAGCTGATGAGTTACATTCAACTATGTAGTAATACATCTTACTACATACACACACGTATACATATACACAACTAAATTTACATATGCATATACACGTATACGTATATATATATATATATATAACCATATGTAATTTCAAAAGGCAAATTAAATATAGTGGGAAGGTGTTGGTAACCTCTTAGTGTAGCGCTAAGATAGCTGAATTTATGATATGGTCTCATATACTGCAGATATCTATACTGTAATATTAAAATGACATTTCATTGGACAACTGAATTGTCCATTTCCTGGCCCAGCATGATGCATGAAAGGAGTAAAACTGGGAAGAAAATAGCCTTTTGAAGGACTTGCCTAATACTCTTCTTCCATAGTATTACTTGGAGTGACATCAGAAAATTGGAATGAAATATGTCTGTAAAAAAGGCAAATTCTCTGCTCTCTTTCTTCCCCAATCCTTAATACACAAAGGAGGAAAGCTAGCCTCAGCTTAGGTTTTTTTCTTCTCATTCTTCACATACCAGGACAGGTACTGAGCTCATTTGCTGATGTTTGGGGACATAGTATATTACACAAAGGGGTGTAGTTATTACTGCCCCTTTTCTACCAGACCATCAAATCTGGGAACCTGGCTGGTGTTAAGGGGAGCTTCTAACCTTGAATCCCCACTCCATGTGATTTCTTTCTGGTTCTCTCTTCTCAGAGAACCTGCATCCATCTGATTCATTTGGAGAAGTTTGGTAAAGCTTTCTTTATGCTTAGACAGAAGAAAAACCCTAAGGCCTTGAACTGAGCCTTATCCTCTGATACAGTTTACTGGGATTCCCCCCACTGTGGTACAAGCCCTGCCATAAATTGTGATGATCTATGCCTTGTCAGTTTTATCTATGTATATATCTTTTACAGTAATCCCCACATCCACCAGAGAATCTAAGTTATCGGCAGAATGAGATTTGGGAATTCTCTGGTCCTCTGGCCAGACGTTACCAGTTAGTACTCTAATTCCACCATTTTTGAAATTCTATACAACAAATTTTAAGTACTGTTTATTTTGTAGAGTTCAGCTTAAAGGAAATGAAGATTATTACTCGGCATTATTTCTGTATTTTTCTAATTTTAACCAAAACATAGGTTTCTTATTTTAAAAAGTATGGAAGTCAGAAAGCAGTGGAGCAACAATATTTTCTCAAAAACAAACAGGCCAAACTTCGGCGGGAGTTACAGATCTGGCAGGCAGGGGAGGCTTCTCTATCAGAAATAGAGTCCTTTACTTTGTGAGAGGCAGTAGTTTCCAGTTTTCTGTCTTCCTTTTGGCTGCCAGAGGGATTGAACACTGTGAATTCATTGGGATAGTCCCAAGAAGATTTACTTGACAGGCAAGCAACCTATTGCTTTTGGCGGCGGTTATCAGTCACTGACTAGCAGAGATCTGATAACGCTGCAGTCAGAGCGGTTGGGTTTTAAAATTTTGACTTGCCAACAAACAGGACATTATTTATATGGTGAAACTTAGACATCAGAGGCTACAGGCATTCAGGCTATATTCTGACCCATTTACTGGTAGCAAATATTAAGGGATTTTGCCCCATTAGCACTTTTTTTACTCATGACAGTACTCGCAACAGAAGAATCTCCTCTAACAATTTAAGACCATTCACTGGATAAGCATGTAACTCATCAATCTCAGTGACACATTTTCACAACTCTACACTGAATTGGCTCAGAGGCTTCACTCATAACTTTAACACCCCCCACCTTTACTGAAAGTTTTACCCAAACTCTGTCGGTTGACAGAGGAACTCTACAGGAACACATACCAAGAAGTTGAACACACGCACTTTAGTTACAACAGCACCTGCCAGGAGAACATCTCACCTCCTCGACTGAGAGCTCACGCACGGAGCGCGGTGAGGTGTGACCAGCCATTAAGAAGCGGTAGGAAGACTTCTTTCCTTAACGTACCTGAGTCAGGCTGCAGGAAGAGAAGAATTAGGAGCACAATGGGAGCAGGCACATAACAGGAAGCAGGCTCTGCAATTGCTTTTGCTTTTAAAAGGCTGTCCATTCAGTTTTTGGGGTTTTTTTACAGCTTTTTTATTTTTTGAGAAGGAGTTGCCCAGGCTGGAGTGCAGTGGTGCGCTCAGCTTACTGCAGCCTCTGCTGCTTGGGTTCAAGCAATTCTCCTACCTCAGTCTCCTGAGTAGCTGAGATTATAGGCTCCCGCCACCATGCCTGGCTAATTTCTCTGTTTTTCATAGAGACGAGGTTTCACCATGTTGGCCAGGCTAATCTCGAACTCTTGACCACAGGTTATCCACCCGCCTCAGCCTCCCAAAGTGTTGGGATTACGGGCATGAGCCACCATGCCCAAACCGTCCATTCCATTTCAACACAATTTAAACAACAAAAAAATGCCATTTGGGTGGCTGGTTTCCGTCCTTTCATCAATGCTCAGCCTCCAAATATTCACTAACACATGGGACAACAGGAGGACGATCACTCTCCCTGACACCTACTATCTGGGGGAGAACATCTGCTACCAGATCCTGGAGGCCCTTCTCAAACCCGCTAACCTGGCCCCACACGGTTCTTTCTGTCTTTTCTCCAAGAAGGCATTGTGACCTTGCTGGCCCCGTGTTGGGTATCAAATCTGTGAATGGCTTATAGTTGGACTTTTGCACACAGCATAAGTAATAGGGGATATCTATGCATAAGAAAGATTAGTATGTTGTCCGCTCCCACATGCATAATTCCACAGCATGACACCAAACTGGAGTTACTAGATGACAATCCAAGTGGTGGGCTGCTGTGTCAAGAAGGGGCCAATTTTATGGGCAGCCAGGCAGTGACAGTCTGTGGTTGTACCCTTGAGGGGATCGGGGCAAGATGGAAATTTCTACGGCTTACCAGAACCAGGTGAGAAACTGCCTACTGGTAGCTTGCTGCGAGACAAGGAGGCCCCCACAGGAGATGAGTGAGAAATAGTCTTATGATAACGCTTCACAAGACGACCTGTCTGACTATGGTCCAGGAGTGCATTTGGTCAGAGTTTGAGTCATAGTATGGTTGAGACTTGCCCATGTGAAATTTAAGCAAAGCCATTCCCTTGTACCTTGAATCTTGAAGAGGGCTTGGTTGGATTTGCACTGTCTTTTTTTTAATGAATAAATTACATGTTTATTTACATTTAAAGGAGTCTGTCTCCCTCCTCGTCTTCTAGTCTGTGAATGGCACACACTTGGACTTCGTGTAGGCTCCTAGTGGGAGGAACAGGGGTGGCAAAAATCGTCATCAAATGGAAAAACATAACCCAAACCTTTAGAGGTTTCATAATTTTGCTCTTGCTTCTAAAAACATAGTCATCTCTTACGGGGTGTTATTTGCTTTCTATCTTGACATTTTCCGCTTGCCGCTTCTTGGTGTAAGGGGAGAAATGCCAGCATGTGGCAATGCAGAAGAAGACTAGTTGAAGCCACAGGGCAAGGCCTTCACTTCCCAGTGACACTGTTCCCAGTTCCCTCCAGCATGAGCTGAGACTCCTCAGGCTGTGGTTGTGCAGCAGACAGTGTGAGAAAACCCTGCTGTGCCCTGGGCACCGAGGATGGCACTGAGTTCCGAAAAGCAAAGGGTATGTGGTGAGGGGCCAGGCTGAAGACCTGATGTGGTACTTTTATAAGCAGTGGCACATTTGAGTCTGGGTAAGACAGACCTGCAGGGCCTGGCCCCCAAAAGACCAGCAGATCAACTGGGGCAGAGAGAGTCCAGTGTAACCAAGAAGGCTGGAGATCAGGACAATGGCTGCTGATTTGGCGTCAAAGGTGTGGCATCGTCAAAGCCGTAATTGCTGAGAATGGCACCGAGACGCTGCAGCTGCAGAGAGTGGGTGACCAACATTTTGAAGTTGCATCATTGTCTGGGGTAGATAGCCGAGGTTCCTTGCCTCACAACAAGGGAATTGAGGACTTGGACACAAGAAGTGGGTTTAGGAGTGGAGGTTTAACAGGCAAAAGAGAAAGGAGAATAGTTCCCTCTCCTGAGACAGAGAGAGACTTCTGGTTTTGTGGTGAAGGGCACAGGGTTTTATAGACTGGCTTGAGGAGGCAGTGTCTGATTTACATAGGGCCCAAAGATTGGTTGGACCAGGTGTAACATTTACATAGCGCTGGAAGAAGCTGGCTACCCCACCCTAACCTTCTTATGATGCAAATAGGGTTTCTACATAGCCCTCAACATGTGGTCGGCTCCTTACTGTCCACGTGGTTGGAAAGGAAAAGGGAAGATGGAGCCGCCATGTTGAGCACGCCTCGCCCCCAGGTAGCCTTTTCCTTTTGGCACGGCTGCCGGCATTCACCAGTGCAAGCTTTGGTTATCTATGTCTGCAGCTTGATTTTATAGGCTGTTCTTTGTTAGAAAAGAAATGATTTGGCGGCTGCTTTTCATTAAAAAGGAAACCTTCCCGAGGACTTCCTTACCCTACCTGCCTTTTTAACTCCTGTATCAATTTGTTTGAAGAACAGATGACACTTTGAATGGCTCAGCCCATAGCCCGGAATTTCAAGGGAAGACCTCTCCGCTAGCCTCTCTTGGACAATGTCTCCCGTAAAACCTCTGAGGCACTTAAATAGCATATTTTTTTGTCCCTCTCCTTCTAGTGTGTTGCACTTCTGCCAGCCTTGTAAGTGTGGGCTATCTCTGGCACCAGAGGGTCATCGAGGTTGGGGTTGCAGAGCAGTGAGTAGATGGACAAGAGAACTTTTGACACAGTCAGTGCTGGAGACCGCTGAGACCGTAGGATGTCACGGCAGATGCTGCTATTGCTGCTGATACTGGGGTGAGAAATTCTGGTTGTGAAAGCAACTTTGGGGGCTTGAATCTGTGGGAAAGTGGATGGTCAGGAAGAAAACTCCTCCTTGGTAAGGACAGTCATTAATTATCACCCACAGGCCGCATGGAACGTTGAGTGGGAGGATCCCTCTGCAAGTCTGTTAATTCCTTCCGGATCCGCTTTAGTGCCAACCTACCCCACTGCTGGGGGCTGGGGCTGCATTTTCTGTATATGAGTTTTTGAAAATGCTGCTTCACTGTTACCTTGCCTTGTATGTTGGTGTCCATCTAATTCAGTTGCTTTTATAACTTGTCCCACAGTGATACCTGGACACATTAGATTTTATCTTTAAAATCTAATAATTTTACTATGATATGGTCCTGAACTTGATCATCCTGGTTTAATTTTTCTGTCACTTGATGGGTCCTTTTAATTGGCCTCATAAGTAATCAGTCATTTTCATTTTTAAAAATCAGGTCTCCTAGATTGTTCTCCCGAAAGCCGGATTCCTGTTTAGAGAAAAAAATACTAAGAAAAACAATAAATTACATACTGCATTACAATTTTTATTCAACAAATACAGAGATTCCCAAAAAAGTTAAAACAAAGTAGAAAACAATCTGATGTTATAAGACCAGTAGATTCTTCTGTGGAGTATTAGACCAATACACTGAGACAGCAGTTTGCAACAACTTAATGATCACAGGACAGCCAAGGGAAGAGAGAAGAGTAAACCCTGAGATCCATCTCCCCAAGAACTTCTGCTTTAAGGCTCCTAAGGGGATTGTGGAGGGTGAGGGGTTGGAAAATTAAGGTTGTTCATTGGCCAGGGGAAGGGGGATGAAATCATTAGGATGTGGAAACTGTATTCTTCCTTGAGTCAGTTCCTCATTGGGGTCCTTCAGACCAGCTGATGTCAGTAGTTTCACTGGTACACAGGATCTGAAAGAATATCCCAAATGGGAAAGTGAACATTTCATAATGCTTGGGTGGTTATCTATAGAACAGTTCAGGAGAACTATAATCTAGGGTCTGCCTAATTCTAGCACAACAAGCACCAAACTGTGAGGAAGCGGGTCCAAGAGAAAGCTGCCCTCAAGGGTAATGCAGAATGTGCTGCAAGCTTCTTATTTTTGTTTCTCTCCTCTCTTCTTCCCTGATTCATTTTATAAAATTCACAGGGACAGTTTCAATGGCTTCAACACAGTACTGCCAGGTAAGGACTTGAACCCAAGACGCAGAAGTTGCAGTGAGCCTGAGAGAGGAGACCATCTCTCTCTCCCTTGCCTGTCCTCTGTTAGAAAAGGGGGAGGGGAGATAAAATAGCACAAAGTTAAAGTCAGTAATCAGGCGAGACCCTGACCCACCGGCCCAACCACAGCGGGCCCCAAGGACTGAAAAATAACCCCCCTCTCTGTAACTGGTGTCTATGTTATCTGCCAGCCTTGAAAGTGTTGCAAATGTGTTTCTTACTGCCCAAGGACCTTCTCTGAGTCACATACTCCCCATCTGCACCAACCAGGACCACCCCCTTAGAGATGCCTCTGTCACTAAGTGATTTACTGCCTTTGTTCAACTTCTGTAACTCTTCCCCTCATCCCTTCCCACACTGCATGTAAATTAGCAAATCAATAAAAGCCAAAGATTGTAATGTCAGATGTCCAGCCCATGGGCAATGACACAGTTTTACCTCTGCTCCCTCTTGGGTTGTATATCTTTAAAAGGGGAAAGAAACTGCTTTTCAGGGAGCTCGGCGTTTTTTGGACACAAGCCAACTGATGCTCCACAGCTAGCTGAATAAAAGCCTCGTAGATCCCTGGATTCCTAGCAATGTGTGTTAGGAATCATGAAAGTAACAAAAGTTTTACATACCAATATTCAAAACTGCAGCAAACTACCAGAAACACTTGCCACTCTCAAAGATAGACGGCGCTAAGTGGCTCCAGGCATGTGCCACCATGCCTGGCTAATTTTTGTACTTTTAGCAGAGACGGGGTTTCACCATGTTGGCCAGGCTGGTCCCGAACGCTTGACCTCAGGTAATCTGCCCGCCTTGGTCTCTCAAAGTGCTGGGATTACAAGAATGGCTCTTGACTCTAACTGCAAGGTCACTAGATCATTAGATCATTTCCTGAATATCTTATGTTCCATGCATTGGCCATCATTTGATGACCATTGTCATCAGTCAAAAGCCTCCACAGCTAAGGCCCCTAAACACAGGATCGTATAATTTTGCAGAACAGAAGTATAAAGAGTATAGAGAAGTGAAGCACAAAATTTGTTGCATTCACCAGGAATTGAACCAGAGTCTCCCACGCAGGAGGTGAGGATTCTACCACTGGATCATGAATGCAGCTTCTATGTGTGTTCCTGGAGGAAAAATTGAAATACAATACTGAAAAGACAGAAACTGTTCCAAAACAAGCTTTTTGTAGTATTGACTAAAAGCTAACAAAGACATCCAAAGTCAAGATTTTCATAGAAGACTTTTTTACTAGACAAAACTATAAATATTAAAATAGCTTATTTGTCTGATCAAATTCTAACTCCGAAAAATGCTCTTTCCAACTGCATAACAGACTCCTGTAGAGAAACATCAGAAATTCATCCAGGTTCCTTGTTTCTGATCTTAAATCTTCAATTTAGGACCTCAACCTCAAACTCTTGCTTTAGTGGCTGTGAGAAGGGAGCACCAACTGGTAGCATAGGTAAGTTAAATTATAATTTAGGGAAGAAATAAGAAGCAGGATTGGAATTTGAATTATAAGAAAGAGGAAATCTACTATACCAGAATATAGGCAAAAGAAGAAGGAGGAGAAGGAGAAGAAAGAAAGGAGAAAGAGAAGGAGAAGAGAAGAAGAAGAGAAGAAGAAGAAGGAAGAAGAAGAAGAAGGAGAAGGAGAAGAAGGAGAAGGAGGAAGAAGGAAGAAGAAGAAGAAGAAGAAGAAGAGGAAGAAGAAGAAGAAGAAGAAGAAAAAGAAGAAGAAGAAGAAAAAAAAAAAGAGGAAGAAGAAGAAGAAGAGGAGGAGAAGGAGGAGGAGGAGAGAAGGGGAGCTTTGGCTCTATCTGTTCTCTGCCTAACACCCAAGGCACATACCAGCTCTGGCCAACAAACTTTCACATATTGTCTATGTCAACCAGAGCCACATTTATTCCCAAATCTCTTTCTAAAATACAAACCTATCCCTTCTATTCTCAACTCTAAATTTACAAAGGCCTCATATGCATCTCAGAGTCACAGATCCTAAAACTCACCACACCAGGGGGTTCCCTGTCAGCATCATGTTCCACCCTCTACCTCAACGCTCAGTGATCAGCCCCAGGTCAGCATCTCCCAGAGAGTAGCGGGTGGTCCTGGGTGTTTCAACAGGTCACTAAATCCTGCCTCTACCCCTGCCTAGACACTTACGCTCACTGCTATGCATCCTGCTGCTCACATCAGATCTTGATATCATCTTAGATAAAACACTCCCCATCTCCCAACACAAGAATTTATTTCCAAAGAATTACAGTGTTTAAATATACTGGACTCTCTACAGACTCACTGCCACTTTATCACTACACTGGCCCATCCATCACCTCCATCAACGTAAGCAGATCAAAAACTGGCCTCTCTATAGCCGGTCTCGTCCATTCCAACCCATTTTCCACACTGTGCCTTGAGTGGCCTTTCCGTAGTGTCAATCTGTGGACACCCCTGTAGCCTAAAATCACATCTACCAACATAGCAGCCAAGCAACGGCAATCCCCTTCCCTTTGGTCATTAGAGTCCTAGAGACCAAGGGGATGTTGGGGAAAGAATACTTTTAGTTCATTAAGTCTCACCTATATATATATACTGTTATCATTTATTAGGTCTAAGTATTAATATTCTTAAGCCCCAGAGACTAGACATATGTTTTGTATAGTTACTTTAGATTTATCAACATACGTGCTGCTCTCTGGCTCTTTCTTTCTATGTCTCTGAATTTTTATATGTAATCGTGGTACTTCTGTCTGAGAAACATCATATAGAATTTCCTTTGTGTTGGTCTGCTTATGAAAAACAGTTTCAGCTCTTTTGCTCTGAAAGTGTCTCTATTTTGCTTTAATAATTGGAAATTAATCTTACTAAGTATGTAATTCTGGGAGGCAGTTATTTTCTTTCAACATATTGAAGTTATTTGCATTTGATCATTGCTATGCAGAAGGCAGCCAATTGTCTAACTTTTGCTTATTTGAATGTCGTCTTCCTTTTTTTCCTCTGTTTTTTGTCTTTTATTTTAATTTTCTGCAGTTTTACTATCATGTCTTTAGCTATGGATTTCCCTGTATTTCTCTTGTTCAATTGGCTGGCCTTCTAGAACCTGTTGACTTTTTAGTTTCATTTTGTCTGGAAAACTCTCAAATATTTTCTCTTCAATATTAATACTTAGACCTAATAAATGATAACAGCATTTATTGTGTTTATTTTCTTTCTCTTCTACTTTTGAGCCTCTAACTAAAACTAAGATAGACTATCTCACTCTATTTGTTATATTTTTGTGTTTGTGTATTAAACATTATTTTCTCTCCTTGTTATAGATTCAGAATTTTTTTCTTCTTCCCCATCTCCCACTTTACTAGTTCTCCTTTCAGTTGTGACTGTTCTTCTATTAAACTCTTCCATTGAACTCTTAATTTTGGTTGTTTTTTCTTTTCAGAATTTCTGTTTGCCTCTCTCTAAATGTATTCTGTCATTTTTTTTTTGTTGTTCTCAATTTGTGTGCAAATTGTTAACAAAACCCCTGGTTGATGGACTACATTTGGACTGGGAAAACTAAGTACCTGGTGGAAGCTGGACTTTGAGCTTCTCTGAATGCAGTGGTCCTATGACTTGCATACACCTTGCATGGGATTGGAAACTACTCTATTAAGTTCTTACAAGAGTTAAAGGGTCCAGGATGGTGCCACATGCACCTCAGCTGTCCCCAAGTAGACAGTGAGGGGTGGAGAGCCAACAGACCATCTCCTGCGTACTGTGTGGACTGCTGCTGCAGAGACTGCTCCTATAGCAGTATCATGCCTGATGCTGCCCTGCTAGCAAGCTATAGTTCTTATCCTATGTCTTCCTGATTAGAGGGGTGCCAGGTATGGCCTCTGAGAGTCTTGTGAACCTGAATGTTAAGTTGAAGCTAAGAAAACATCCGAGTGGGCAAAATCCTTCCAAATTTTTCTTTCGTGAATAATGCAGGCATCATTGTTTTGCATTCTTTCTAATATATCTAATATTTGGGGGCTTCCTGGCTACTTTCATGGCTGGTGTTGAGTGTCTGCAGCTCTTCCAGGCACATGGTGCAAGCTGTCAGTGGATCTACTGTCCTGGGGTCTAGAGGATGGTGGCCCTTTTCTCACAGCTCTACTAAGAAGTGCCCCAGTGGGGACTCTGTGTGGGGGCTCCAACTCCACATGTCCTTTCTTCACTGACCTAGTAGAGGTTCTCCATGAGAGCTCTGCCCCTGCAGCACACCTCTACCTGGACATCCAGGCATTTCTACACATCCTCTGAAATCTAGGTGGAGGTTCCCAAACCTCAATTCTTGTCTTCTGCACACCTGCAGGACCAACACCAAGTGAAAGCTGCCAAGGCTTGGGGCTTGCACCCTCTGAAGTCATGACCTGAGCTGTACCTTGGCCCCTTGTAGCCATGGTTAGAGTGGCTGGGACACAGGGCACCAAGTTCCTAGGTTGCACACAGCAAGGGGGTCCCTAGACTTGGCCCACAAAACCAGTTTTTCCTCCTAGGCCCCCAGGCCTGTGATGGGAGGGGCTGCTGTGAAGGTCTCTGACATGCCTTGAAGACATTTTCCCCATTGTTTTGATGATTAACATTTGGCTTCTTGTTACTTATGCAAATTTCTGCAGGGCTTGAATTTCTCCCCAGAAAATGGGTTTTTCTTTTCTACCACATAGGCTGCAAATTTTCCAAACTTTTATGCTCTGTCACCTCTTGAACGCTTTGCTGCTTAGAAATTTCTTCTACCAGATACCCTAAATCATCTCTCTCAAGTTCAAAGTTCCACAGATCTCTAGGGCTGGGGTAAAATGCTACCAGTCTCTTTGCTAAAGCATAACAAGAGTCACATTTGCTCCGGTTCCCAGATAGTTCATTTCTATCTGAGATAACCTCAGCCTGGACCTTATTGTCCATATCACTACCAGCATTTTGGTCAAAGCCATTCAACAAGTCTCTAGGAAGTTCCAAACTTTCCCCACATCTTCCTGTCTTCTTCTGAGCCCTCCAAACTGCTCCAACCTCTCCTTGATACTCAGTTCCAAAGTCGCTTCTACATTTTCAGGTATCTTTACAGCAGTGCTCCACTACTCGGTATCAATTTACTGTATTAGTTCATTCTCACACTGCTGATAAAGACATACCTGAGACTGGGTAATTTATAAAGGAAAGAGGTTTAATTGACTCACAGTTCTGCATGGCTAGGGAGGCTTCAGGAAACTTACAATCATGGTGGAAGGGGAAGCAAATATGTCCTTCTTCACATGGCAGCAGCAAGAAGAAGTGCAGAGTGAAGTGGGGGAAAAGCCCCCTATAAAAGCAGCAGATCTCATGAGAAGTCACTCACTATCACAAGAACAGCACGAAGGTAACTGACCCCATGATTCAACTACCTCCCACTGGGTCCCTCCCATGACAAGTGGGATTATGGGAAC
The DNA here is from genome assembly GCA_963573385.1 of Cacajao melanocephalus. NCBI lineage: Eukaryota > Metazoa > Chordata > Mammalia > Primates > Pitheciidae > Cacajao > Cacajao melanocephalus. Next base: position 24,461 of record CAUYLG010050825.1, on the reverse strand, counting down.
TACAAGATGAAATTTGGGTGGGGACACAGCCAAACCATATCAAGGACACATTTAGCTGAACCCAAAATACTGTTTTTCATACACATGCCAAACAAAGTGAATGAGAGAGTTGCATCTTCTGTGACTCTTCAATCTGCTGTACATGTTCACCATTTCAATGTGCTATAAAGCCTTTCTGTGTTTAGCTTTTGTGTGGTCAAAGCCTTACGGTAAAGGAAATTATTAATCACATTAAGTTTGATATTGAATGCTGGTCTGGCACTGAATCTTCACTAACTTTGGAAGAATAATCCCCTCCCAGTCCTCCACTGACCATCACCTACAACCAAGCCTCCTCTTCCTCCTTTGATGAATACAATAAAAATTCATATGTGAAAACTGTATTTATTTTATATTTGTTTATTACTTACATAAATTTAGTTTTTGATCTATATGTTTTTGATCTATATGTTTTTGATATATATTTAGTTTTGATCTATATGTTTTTGATCTATTAGGTATCTTGGGTTAATTTTTCTCATGAGAATAACAAAATCTTTTTTTCATTTAACATATTTTCACTTAGTTGTAAGATTTTCAAACATAAATTAAAGTCATTAAGGAAATGTTTGTATGCAAGAGACACAGATCCAGAAACTGCCAAGAGAGACTCCAGTTAAGTTCCATACTTCTAATTTTGCATATAAACTGTCTTCAGGATAGACAAAGACTGAGGGAAGAGAAGATGCTAATCAGTTATACATTGATTTATGTATTCATATCAAGCATTTATTATCTGAATGCCTTTGTAAAGCAATATACAAATGGAATAGGAACACGATATATTTACTTCCCTAATTGCAGTATAAGCATCCTCTAAAAATACTTACACCACAATTAGGGAAGTAAATGTATCATGTACATAATGAATAGACTATAAAAGAGAACACATGGGCCAGGGATGGGGGTTTATACCTGTAATTCCAGCACTTTGGGAGGCCGAGGCAGGTAGATCACTTGAGGTCAGGAGTTTGAGACCAGCCTGGCCAACGTCGTGAAACCCCGTCTCTACTACAAATATAAAAATTAGCCGAGTGTGGCAGCACGTCTGTAATTCCAGCTACTTGGGAGCCTGAGGCAGATGATCCCTTGAACCTGGGAGGCAGAGGTTGCCACAAGCTGAGACCACACTCTGCTCTCTAGCCTGGGTTACAGAGCGAGACTGCATCTCAAAAAAAAAAGACAAAAGAAGAAAAGAAAAAGCAGTAACACATAATAGCATAGTCTGTAAAATTAGGAGCAGTAACATAGAGAAGGAGTAATTAGAGTAGGCTCAAAAAAATCAAAAGATCTTCTTGAACAAGATCCTGAAGAAATGTATGAAAATGAGTTGACTAAGGGAATAAGAAAGCACATGAGTAAATACAGCAGCATTACCTAAATTCCCTTTTCATCATCTCCCCGTCATCTCCTCCCACGTCTCCTAACCAACCTACAGAAATTTAAAAACATTGAATTTCTATCTAAATCTGATAGGGGATGGACAGGAAGAGAATTACTGATTACCCTTTCCGTCAGGATTCATCCTAGCAGTAATTATTTGTAATTTAACAGAAATAAGTTCACTTGACTAAAGCGACAGCTTGGAAATCATTAAAATGAAAAAGGAAAGTTTTTAGAGAGTATGGATTATATATGTGAACAAAAGAGAAATCACCTCACCCTTAAACCCACTGGTTTGAGGAAGTGAGGGCCCCACAGATCTGATACACAGATCCCCCATGTGAGTTTTCTGAACTGAACCAACTGCCATCTATTTGCACTAGCAAGATAGTATTCCTAACCAAAGCAGGAAAAATAATGATATGATCCCAGGAAGTCCTTGCATTCCCAGACTTCTGATCTCACCTGTTTAATTTGTCGTTGTAGAGACCAAGAAAGAACTTCCCCTTCTACCCTCTGAAAGTTTGCTGAACACGGACTATTGACAAATTAATAAGAGGAAAAAAAGCATGCAAAATTTATTTAACGTGTATAGCTCAGGGGAATCAAAAGAGGATGATTACCCGATAACCCAGTAAGGTCCGAATGCTTACATACGCTTCCTCATAGGGAAAGGGGAGATGAAGGGTAGAGCAGTAAATGGTTTTCACGGGGAATGAACGAACCCAAAGAACAATGATCTGGGACAAAGTTCCTATGAGCTCTGGGGTAGGTGCTCAGAAGGTGAAGGGCAGAACTGTGAACAAAGGTTGTTTTATTATGCAGATAAAGCCTCTCAGGTACTCTCTCCGAGCTGTACTTGGAGGAATACATGAAAGGTCTGTCAGGGCAATGTAAGGACTCCTAGTTTCTTCTCTTGTGATTAATCTTTCCTGGTTATTTGATGAGATTCCTGGGGAAGGGGTTTTAATATAATTGCATTTCAAATTTATTTTATTTTATTTTATTTTATTTTATTTTATTTTATTTTATTTTATTCTTTTAGATGGAGTCTTGCTCTGTCGCCCAGGCTGGAGTACAGTGATGCAATCTCAGTTCACTGCAACCTCCACCTCCCAGGTTCAAGTGATTCTCCTGCCTCAGCCTCCCGAGTGGCTGGGATTACAGGCACCCACCACCACACCCAGCTAATTTTTTATATTTTTAGTAGAGATGGGGTTTCACCATGTTGGCCAGCCTGGTCTCGAACTCTTGGACTCAAGTGATCCGCCCACCTCAGCTTCCCAAAGTGCTGCAGCTACAGGCATGAGCCACCATGCCCGGCCGACAATTTGCATGTCTTTTGGAAAGAATCTTTCTTAGATAAGGAAGTTCCATAGAGAGTCCCTGCTGGTGCTTCAGGAAAGTAAGAGGTTGGGGGTGAGGTGTAGGTAAGGGTGGGGAGAGGTCAGAGAAAGTAACCTTGAGGCGGCTTCTTTAGTTCACAGTGTCAAAGTGCTGTATTTTGGGGTGTCGTTTTCTGAGCCCCAGCAGCATCACAGGCCATAGTTCCTAAAACTGCAGAGACAGCACTGAAGACTACCATGTTAGAAACATGGAAATAGTTCATTTCCATCTGAGACAACCTCAGCCTGGACTTTACTGTCCACATCACTATCAGCATTTTGGTCAAAGGCATTCGACAAGTCTCTAGGAAGTTCCGAACTTTCCCACATCTTCCTGTCTTCTTAGGGTAGTGTTTAGGTGTCTGTAAAGTGAAAAGAGCCAAGACTTGGATCTAGAAGTCAGTGGTAGAATGGGAAAGAATCTAGTTGTAACTTAGAAACCACCTCAATTCTCCCCAGGCTAGCGTTTGTCATTGTTTACTTAGGCTGTTGCTAAGGGATTCTATTGAAGCCTCTGTGACTCAGCAGTGGGAAAATGTAGCTATCCCCCTTCCTTCTAGGATAATGTTCAAAAGAAAACCTTGGCACAAACTACGCATACACCTATCTTACAATATCTTCATAGGGTCAGGTGAGGAGGGAGGCCGGAGGATCCGGTCTCAGATGCTAACAGTATCCTGAGCAGGGTCTTTATTGAGCTCTACCCTAGTATTGTAAATTATAGTTGTAAGAACTGTCTCCCCTTGTCCCTTTTGACCACAAGAAGCCTGTACTCACCCCTAAAAAGCCAGAAGATGTACAATATCTGCTACTTCTACCAAATGCTAAGCCACTGAGGATATAGTGCTTTATTTTATTTTTATTTATTCATTTATTTAGAGACACAGTCTTGCTCTGTCACCCAGGCTGAAGGGCAGTGGTGCAATCATGGCTCCCTGCAGCCTCAAACTCCTGGGCACAGTGATGCTCCTGCCTCAGCCTCCCAAGTAGCTGGGATTATAGCCATGAGCCACCAGGCCAGGAATGCTTTCTTTTCTTTTCTTTTCTTTTCTTTTCTTTTCTTTTCTTTTCTTTTCTTTTTTTTTCTCTTTTCTTTTCCTTTCCTTTTCTTTCTTTCTTTTTCTTTCTTTCTTTCTTCCTGCCTTCCTGTCTTTCTGGCTTTTTTTTTTTTGGGGACAGAGTCTCACTCTGTTACCCAGGCTGGAGTGCAGTAGCACAATCTCCGTTCACTGCAACCTCTGCCTCCCGGGTTCAAGCAATTCTCCTGCTTCAGTCTTCCGAGTAGCCGAGACTACAGATGCATGCCACCAAGCCTGGCTAATTTTTGTATTTTTTAGTAGAGACGGGGTTTCACCATTGGCCAGGCTGGTCTTAAACTCCTGGCCTCGTGATCCATCCGCCTCGGCCTCCCAAAGTGCTGGGATTACAGACGTGAGCCACCGCGCCCAGCCAGCTATGCTTCATTTCCTGACTCTCTCTCCACACCCCTGCTGCAAAGGACTAATTTCCCCCAAAGACGACTTGACTTTGACTAATTTTAGCCCCTTCCTCTTCCACATGATAAAGCTGCTAATTGTGTGACAGAAGATTGCTGAGTTACAGTGTAGAGGGAAGCACATTCAAGGGCAATTAGCAATAATTCTGTTTCTGTTAAGCCTTATAATTTTTCTGTCACTACTGCACAGAACTAGACAGGGAGCTAGTTTGTGTCTCACGGCACCATTTACGAATTTTTTGACCCAGAGGAAGTAACCTGACCTCTTGTAGTTTTATCTCAAGTACAAAATTGAGACAACAGTAAGGTGTTCTCACCTAAGTAAAACGTTGAAACGTTGGAGTGTTCCAGGCTTGTTCAGATGGATGGAAAACACACACACACATTCTCTCTGGGCAACGTAAGAAGACCTTGACTCTACAATAAATATAAAAATTAGCTGAGCATAGCGGTGCATGCCTGTAGCCCCAGCTACTCAGGAGGCTGAGGTGGGAGTCTCGCTTGAGCACGAGACGTCAGTGCTGCAGTGAGCCGTGATCATGCCACTGCACTCCAGCCTGAGTGACAGAGCAAAACCCTGTCTTAAAAAAAATTTTTTTTCAAGGATTAGAACCACTGCACGTGCTCCTTCTGATCCCCCAAAAGTGTAAGATTTTCATGCAAATAACTATCGCAGGACAAAGTCTTGCTGAGTCCACCAGTCCACAGCTACCCGAGCCCTAGGAGTTACGTGAGTTGAGAGCTTTTCAAGGTTCAGAGAAACTGATCTGACTCCCACAAACTTTGATCACATAGTAAAGGTTACTTATTGCCTGGATTATGTGCCGGAGGAACTGTAGGCAGGAGCATTAGCTACATCATCAGAGTGGAAGCTTCTGGTTGATGTAGTATTACATTGTAAAACACTTCAAACAGTCAAATCCATTTATAGAGAAGTTTCCTCACTGCTACTTGAATCTGCTTCCTCCCATAGGTTATTACAGGAAAAATGATCGCCACTCTTATTCATTCACTAATCCCCAAGAACACTGAGGGACAGAAAGAACTGTTTCACCAAGAGTAAAATTGTTAGAAATTCTGGATTATGCTGTCATAAAGGAGGTCATTTGTTTTGTACATATGTCCAATGTTGAAAGAATTCATAATATATGTGCACATTCAGCCATATGCGTGCATACACACACACACACTGCAGACAACCAGCATCTTCATAGATAGATTTGCTATAGTTGAAATACTTTGAGGAAGAAGATGATAAGATAGCGTGGCTACAGAAAAATATCTACACATTAGGAATCTACAACCATGAATTTTTGGTAACAATTCTGTTGCCACTGCCTACAACCTGAAAGTTGTGAATGAATTCTCCTCTAAAGATTTCATCCTGGTGGTTATTTTCATACTTCCTCATACAAAACATGCATGGTACACTGTTAGAAAAATTACTAAAAAATAGAAATACAATATTCACAAATAACTGTGTTTCTGTTATTTGTAACAGAAATATCATTAATCCAAACGTATGGGACACAGCAAAAGAGTAGTTAGAATAAAAAGGAGACTCTTACATTCCTATATTAGAAGCGAAGAAAGGTTAACATTAACGACCTAAGCATGGGACTTGAGAAATCAAAAAAAGGACAGAATAGATCCAAATAAAGGAAAAACAAGATAAAAAAAAAGAGCAAAAGTGATTAAAGTAGAAAAGCCAAGATACAATAAATAGAATCTACAAAGTCTAAGGTTGATTCTTTAAAAAGACTAATAACTGGCTGGGCATAGTGGCTCATGCCTGTAATCCCAGCACTTTGGGAGACCGAGGGGGACAGATCACCTGAAGTTGGGAGTTCGAGACCAGCCTGACCAACATGGTGAAACCCTATCTCTACTAAAAATACAAAACTTAGCTGGGTGTGGTGGCGGGTGCCTGTAATCCCAGCTACTCAAGGGACTGAGGCAGGAGAATCGCTTGAACCTGTGAGGCAGAGGTTGCAGTGAGCCGAGATTGTTCCACTGTACTTCAGCCTGGGTTACAGAGCTAGACTTTGCCTAAAAAAAAAAAAAAAAGACTAATAACTTTGAAAAGCTTCTGGTGAAATTTGCAAATGCACATTTAAAAATATTAAGTACAAGATATTAACAAACCAAATCCATCAATATCTTATAACATATAATAAATCATGCTGAAATTAGATTTACTCGGGAATGTAAGAGTTCTTTAACAGCAAGAATCTAAAAATGTAATTAGCCACATTAATAAATTTAAAGAGTAAAACTATATTCTGATCTCTGTTTATAGAGAGTAAGCATTCAATAAAATTAGCATTCATTTATGATTTAGGAAACTAAGAAATAAGACATCATTTTTCCTGAAAAAAATATGTCTACCAAATCCTACAGAAAATCACCGTAGGGGTATTGGAAAGAAGAAATTTTTTTATTTATTCATTCATTCATTTATTTTGAGACAGAGTCTAACTGTGTCACCCAGGCTGGAGTGCAGTGACCACTGCCACTTCCATCTCCTGCATTCAAACAATTCTCCTGCCTCAGCCTCCTGAGTAGCTGGGATTACCACTTCACCCGGCTTATGTTTGTCTTTTTAGTAGAGACGGGTTTCACCATGTTGGCAAGGCTGCTTTTGAACCCCTAACCTCAGGTGATCCCCCCGCCTCAGCCTTCCAAAGGGCTAGGATTACAGGCATGAGCCACCATGCCCAGCCAAAAGGAAGAAATTTAAAGCTCTAAACATTTGCAGAAAATAGGAATGTGTGCAAAGAAGACACAAAAATGTTTGTTAAATAATCTAATCTGAAAAAAATTTTAAAGACTTTCATAAGGTATCTGGATATAAAAATCAATGCTCCCTAAATCATCTGTGGTTCCATTATATCATAAACAAACATTTAGACTTGAATTAGCAAAGACACACACACACACACACACCCCTAGAAAGAAATCCTATAAGATTTATGCAGAGCATTTATGAAGAAAACTATGCAAATTGTGGAAAGTTATTAAGAAAGACCAAATAATTGAATAGATAAACTAAGTTTATGCTTTGGAAGACTCAGTGTCATAAAGTATAAATCCTCTTCAAATTTGTTACATATTCAATGTAAATCTGATCTAAATCCCAACAAATATTAAGAAATCTGACAACTTGATTCAATGTGTACATTCATGAGCAAAAATGCAAGAATAACTATGAAAATCTTGAGATGAATAAGGAGACTGCACTACCATATATAAAGATGTATTATAAAGCTATAGTATTAAGACAATGTAGTATTGAGAGAAAGACAAGGAAATTGCTGGTGAAATAGCATAAGCTCTAGAAAGAGAAACACACATGTGAAACTTTGTGATAGAACTGTCAGTTCACATCAAAAAGAGGAGGATTAGGCTTTTTAAATGGTACTGGGCCAATTGGTTATACACATGGGGAAAAAAAAGAAATTAGATACTTACCTGACATCACCTACAAACATGGATTTAAGACTTAAATGTAAAAGGTAAAACTTTAATACCTTTAGAAGAAAATAATCTGGAATCAGCAAAGATTTCATAAGCAAGACAAAATGCCAATCATAAAATAAAATACTAACAAATTAAACCACATCAAAATTAAGAACTTTTATATATGAAAAGACAACATAAAGAACGTCAGAAGATGAGTTGCAAATCAGGAAAAAATCATTTCAACAGAAGTAAGCCATGAGGGTTTGTATCAGGCTAACTTTTTAAACCTTTACAAACCAATGAGAAAAAGACAAAAGTGTACACAATGAACAAAATAAAAGCCACAAACAGATATTTCATGGAAGAAACTACATAAATGGTAAATTAACACATGAAAAAGCTGTCAACTTCCTTAGTAATCAGGGAAATCTAAACTAAGACTACTATAGAGTATTATTTTATAATTACAAAAATGGAGATGGGAACTAAGAAGTCTTCTTGCAGTATATAAACCGAAAATAAAACCCTAAGGCCCTCCAAGCATCTGAATGGACCCCTACTCTTGGCCAAGGGCATTCCAAAGTTAACCCGAAACACTAGTTCAGGCCATGATGGGAAGGGGGAGCTGAACATGCCTCATCGTATCTTCCTCCCTTTTAAAATTACTGATAGAACAGACTTTTTAAGTCTGATAAAAAAAACATTTACAATCTACTCTTTTTGAAGTCTGCTGCCTGGACATCTGGAGGCTTCATCTGAATGATAAAACCTTGGTGTCCACAACCTCTTATCACAAGCCAGACATTCCTTTCTACTGATTGTAACCAATTGCCAATCAGAAAATCTTTGACTCCGTCTGTGACTGGGAAGCCACCCCACCCCTGCCTGCTACTTCCAGCTGTTCTGCCTTTCCAAACTGAATCGATGTACATTTTACATGTATTGATTCATGTCTTATGTCTCCATAAAATGTATAAAACCAAGGTGCATCCTGACCATCTTGGGTGCACGTTCTCAGGATCTCCCGAGGGCTGTGTCACAGGCCATTGTTCCCTCATATTTGGCCCAAAATAAATTAAATAAATTTTATTTTATTAAAAAATAAAATTTTACAGAGTTTGACTCTTTTTGTTGACAAACACTAAGTGTTGACAAAGAATTTAGCGACATAGAAATCCTCATATCCTATTAATGGCAGGGCAAAGTAGTATAGCCATGTAGAAATTAACTTGGCATCATCTTATAAAATTAAACATTTACACATCTATAACATCTTTTTTTCTTTTAGTACTTTTTAAAGATTTTGCTGCTACATTGTCTTCTTACTTGCATTATTTCCAGCAAGAAATCTGATGTTTTCTTTGTTTCTCTGTGTGTAGCTTGTCCTTTTTTCCTCTGATCACTTTTGAGATTTTATCTTCATCACAAATTTTCAATAATTTGATTATTATATCCTTATGCTGTTTTCTTCATGGTTTTTGTTGTTTGGGGGTGTTTTGATTTGTTTTTGTGCTTGGGGTTCATTGAGAATCTTGGATTTGTAAATTTCTAGTGTAGGGGAGACAAAATAATTTTTCTTCTACCCTTCCGAGTTCTCAGCTAGGACCTTAATAAACCTTAATAACAAAAGACAGATTAACAAGAGAAAAACAAGATACTCAGGGAAAAATGAATAACTCTCAAAGAGGTGGCCTAGAATTTTCACTTATGTAGCATCTTCAACTAAAAGAAAGAAAGAACAGCGTTGGGAAAGCCAGTTATGGGAAAAATGTTCAGGAAAAGCAAACAAGAGTAAGGTTTATTATGCAGATTTAAATTGGTACCTTCTACCATGAAAAAGCCTTTGTGATTGAGTCCTCCTTCTTTTCCTTGCACAAAGAGGGAGATAGCCTTACAAATGTAGATTTCCTTTAAAAATGTAAATTTCCGGCCACTGTGGTGGCTCAAGCCTGTAATCCAGCACTTTAGGAGGCTGAGGTGGGCAGATCACCTGAGGTCAGGAGTTCCAGACCAGCCTGACCAACATGATGAAACCCCACCTCCACTAAAAATACAAAAATTAGCCGGGTGTGGTGGCACATGCCTGTAATCCCAGCTACTCGGGAAGCTGAGGCAGGAGAATGGCTTGAACCTGAGAGGCAGAGGTTGCACCAATGAGCTGAGATCACACCACTGCACCCCAGCCTGGGCGACGGAGCAAGACTCTGTCTCAAAAAAAAAAAAATGTGAATTTCCCTTAGAGAAAAGTAACTTCTACTGTATTTTTGGAATTCTCCAGTGTCTACTGTTTTTCAAAATAATCAGCTCAAAATAATCCTTATGCCAAAAAGTCATATCTTAGGGTGGCACATTCTTGTCTCCTACAAGTTTTCATCAAGTTTGAAAACTTCTTGGCCATTCCCTGTTCAAATATTTTTCTATCTGTTACCAGGAAGGTGTCCCAATCCAGACCCCAAGAGAGGGTTCTCGGATGGATCTCATGCAAGGAAGAATTTGGGGTGAGTCCGTAAAGTGAAAGCAAGTTTATTTAAGAAAGTAAAGGAATAAAGAATGGCTACTCCGTAAGCAGAGCAGCCCCGAGGGTTGCTGGTTGGCTATTTTTGTGGTTATTTCTTGATAATTTGCTAAACAGCGGGTGGATTATTCATGAGTTTTTCGGGAAGGGTGAGTAATTCCAGGAACTGACAGTTCCTCCCCTTTTTAGACCATATACTATAATTTTCTGACGTTGCCATGGCATTTGTAAACTGTCATGGTGCTCATGGGGGTGTCTTTTAACATGCGAAGGCATTATAATTAGCATATAATGAGCAGTGAGGACGATAAAGGTCACTTTCATCACCATCTTGCTTTTGGTGGATTTTGGCCAGCTTCTTTACCGTATCCTTTTATCAGCAAGGTCTTTGTGACCTGTACCTTGTGCTAACCTCCAGTCTCATCCTGTGCCTAGGAATGCCTTAACCTCCTGGGAATGCAGCCCAGTAGGTCTAAGCCTTATTGTTCCCCGACCCGTATTCAAGATGGAGTTACTCTGGTTCAAACGCCTCTGACATATCCACCTCCTTCTTTTTTCAAGGACTCCAACTACCCATATATTAGGCCACTTGAAGTTGTCCCCCACCTCACTGATGCTCTTTTCATTTTCTTTTTAACTCTGTTGCATTTTGGGTTGTTTCTATTGTTCTGTCTTTGTGTTCATTAATCTTTTTTCTGTGGTCTAATGTGCTCTTAATCTCATCCAGCATACTGGTTTTCATGTCTAAGCCCAGTGTGAGCGCTGGCTACTGTCCCAGTTAATGCTTTCAAGTGGTTCTTTCCTGGGGTAGTTTTTTCACACACACGCACCTGTGAAATTAAAAAAAAAAAAAAAGAAGAAACTTTTTATCTGAGGAATGTGAGCCCCTTTAAATTATCAGGCTCAGAGAGGTATTGGAATGAAACTGCAGTCACATCACTTCCCCTTGAGCTAAATAATTCCCCCTATAATTCAACAATGTATAGCCAATAACTAATCAATGTTATCTCTGTAAACCAATGAAAATTGCTATCAAAGAACTTTGTATCCACCCACTCCTTCTTACCTTTGCCTGTAATAACCTGCTTCTAACAAAGGCTGACCGAGCACTCCCTGAGTTAACTTGAAGTGTGTCTTGGGCAGCTGTGGCTCAAGTAAACCTTTTAAATTACGTGTTGTGCTTCAGCCTCTTCCTTCTAGATCCACCACTGATTACTTCTCTGCTGAATACTTGGTGGGGACCCTCAGCAAGTCTCTCTATGTGCAGCTTTTTCCTTTCCATCTTTTTTGATCCATGAACTCTAGCCACTTTGATCTCTCCAGACTCTCAGCTCTGCCTCCACAACTCCAGGACTCCACTGGGATCTGTCCGAGTTCCCCTCCCTGTACGACAGCCTGGAGACTCTCAATGCAGTGGGCAAGGCAATTGCAGGAAGTAAAAAAAAAAATCATCTGTTTTCTTCCTTATCTCTCAGGGACGATTGTCTTTTGTTGCCTGATGTCCACTGTTTCAAAAAAACATTTTCATATATTTTATTCTTTTGTTTAGCTTAATTTTGTTTCAGGTGAGAGGATAAATCCAGTCTCTGCTACTCCATCTTGGCTGGAAATCTGGTATGACATTAATAATCTAGTTGTTAATTTGGGTTGTGGGTTCATAAATGTTCATTTTCTTATTTTGCATCATTCACCATGTACACATATATATTACACATTTTTTCATTTGTATAAAATATTAGTCGACTTTTTTTAAGTTCTAAAAGAAAGTAAAGATTTTTTTTCTTCCCCTGGGGTGGAAGAAAGGCAAAGAAGTAGGAAGAGTCTGTGGCCAATCTCTTACCTCATGTGCTTTTCTGACCCCTCTACCCCTTCTACCTAGAGTCCTCCAACTCAGCCAACTGCCCCTGTCCTTGTCACCATGACTCTGAAGGTGCTTTGCTAACACACCAAGATGGTCAAGGAAAAATGGTGCTGGGTCAGGGGACAAGGAAGATGGTGAGTTTTTGTACTGTATGATCTAAAAAGCCACGGGAGTCTCTCACATATATATACTGAATAAGGGTCTCTCAGGATAGCACTGCAGTGTCTGCACCTGACTCACACTATCAGGCAGTTAAAAGCTGGGGAAGGAGCTCATGTGAAGAGTTTTCTTTTTTATTTTTTTTTCCCCGTGACAGACAGACTCAGAGTCAGTGAGGCCAGAAGCTGACAGCCTGCGTTCCTATTTAGAATGAATTTATTTATTTATTCATTCATTTATTTAGAGATGGAGTCTTGCTCTGCTGTCCAGGCTGGAGTGCAATGGTGCGATCTCGGCTCACTGCAACCTCCGCCTCCCGGGTTCTAGTGATTCTCCTGCCTCAGCCTCCTCAGTAGCTGGGACTACAGGCACCTGCCACCACACCCGGCTAATTTTTGTATTTTTAGTAGAGACGGGGTTTCACCATGTTAGCCAGGATGGTCTCAATCTCCTGATTGCCCATCTCAGCCTCCCTAAGTGCTGGGATTACAGACGTGAGCCACCACGCCCAGCGTGAAGACTTTTCATTTCATTTCCGATGATAGCTATTTTTAGGAACACAAGCTACATAAATATTTTAACAGTTTTCCCATCCTTCTCCTCTTGCTGCTGTGATACAGGAACAACATCAAAATGGAGTGACCTTGCTATCTAGGGAAAGAGGAAAACTGCATATGCAAAAGTAAACAGACTGAGATTTATGAGTTGATCACTTAAAAGCTTAGGAAAGAATCTCAAGGGCACATAGGAAAATAGGCAAAGGGCTTGATAGACATATTTGCGCCAACACAAAAAGCTGAGGTCAGGGGAAGAGGAAATGGACAAGGTCATCCCAAATTGAAACAACTTGTAAAAGATACATTATAATACCACCAGAAATTAACTGTAAAGGTTCCTATAAAATCATAGATGAGATTTTTTAAAAATAACAGATCGAGTAGTAAGAATAACTAAGAATAAAAAATTAATGAGTTATTAATGGAAACTTGACATTGAACCACGGGGGAACTTTTTATAATGAATGGTAGTTGAAGAAAAACTTCAGATAAACTTTATGTGAATCTTTGAAAAACAATTCAAGCATTAGCAAATACGTAAAAGTAATATATTTCACGTGTCCAAGAGCTGTTAAAATAGTATACAAAACATATTAAGCAAAATTGTGCTATAGACAACTACTTATATGCAATTCTTTATCTAAAATTTAATAAATACATTTGAGTTGTTTCTAAAACACATGGTCATCAAAGACGGAATTGAGTAGGAAATAAAGCATTACTGTTTTTTACTCATAGAGATTAAAATAAAATAAATTATTGTTTGATTCTATATGAAATTTAAATTATCTTAGTGTTTGTTTGTTTACTCTGCCACCCAGGCTGGAGTGCAGTGGCACAATTACAGCTCACGGCAGCCTCAACCTCCCAGACTCAAGCAATCCTCCTGCCATGGCCTCCCAAGCTAGCTGGGACCACAGGCATGAACTACCATGCTCGGCTAATTCTTTTTATTTTTAGTAGAGATGGGATTTCACTATGTTGCCCCAGTCAGTTTCAAATTCCTGGGCTCAAGCGATCCATACACCTTGGCCCCCCAAAGTGTTGAGCTTATAGGCATGAGCTACTGCACCCAGCCTATCTTACCTTTTAAAAAAACATATCAAATAATTGTTCATAAATCATTTTCTGTGGTAGAGAAGACAGCAACTTTTGTTAAAATTGGCAAATAAGATTTTGCATCTACCCTTGAGAAAACTGTATTTGTAAAGCAATTTTTTTTTTTTAGACGGAGTTTCCCTCTTGTTGCCCAGGCTGAGGTGCAATGGCGCATTCTCGGCTCACCTCACCGCAATCTCCGCCTCCTGGGTTCAAGCGATTCTCCTGTCTCAGCCTCCCAAGTAGCTGGGATTACAGGCATGTGCCACCATGCCCGGCTAATTTTTTGTATTTTTAGTAAAGACAGGGTTTCACCATGTTGGCCAGGATGGTCTCGATCTCTTGACCTCGTGATCCACCCACCTTGGCCTCCCAAAGTGCTGGGATTACAGGCATGAGCCACCGCACCTGGCCTGTAAAGTGATTTTTTTTTAAATGAAGCCTATGAGTATGATGGCATTATAAATGTATCAGTATTAAAAAAAGAGAAAATAACAATATATGCATAAAAAAGAATCAATATATGGAAATACAAATGTCATATATGGATGTAAATTCTCCTAATGGTTCTTGTAAGCACCATGATTTTTTTCCATCAATTTTTATTTTAGGTGCCAGGGCACATGTGTGGGATGTGCAGGTTTGTTACATAGGTAAATGTGTGCCATAGTGATTTGCTGCACCGAGCAACCCATCACCTAGGTATTAAGCCCAGCATTTATTAGCTGTTCTTCCTGATACTCTCCCTCCCCTCACGCCACCCGACAGGTCACAAAGCATTGTTCCCCCACCATATGTCCACGTTCTCAACGCTCAGCTCCACTTATAAGTGAGAACAGAGCTAAAGACATACCCAAGACAAGAAAATAGAAAAAAATAATAAGTGAGAACAGAGTATCATGATTTTCATTGTCCATCAAATGCTAGAAGACTACCCTGTCTGCGTTCGTTACTATGTTTGCTCCATTTTTCTAGCTCTTCTCACACGAATTTAAACCTCACATCAACGGCTATTTCCTCAACATTTGGAAACAACAGATATTTATTAGAAAAAATGTAGTTTATCCTTCCAGGTTATAGATCTTACATTCCCCTTACACAATAATCCTAATTCCCTCATATTATCTTGATCAATGAAATGATTTCACTTACTTTTCAAAGCAGCAGCTATTTTCCTACAAAGCAGGAACTGCAAGGGATGGGGTGGGCGCTGTTCAGCTCCATTGGTGAGTACATAAAGGAAATCAAACTGTCTGGTTTTGAACCCTGCTTCTACTTTTTACAACCTTGGGCAAATCACTGATCTCCTCTTTCACTAGATGTATTATTTGTAAAATGGAGATACTATTGTCTACTCACAGATTATTGTGAGGCTTAAATAAGAAAATACGCATCAAGCGTATTTGTCTGGCATGTAATAAGCACTCTAAAATTCATGCAGTGATGAGGACAGTGATCACAGACAATCTGATAGCATCTTATCCAAAGGAAAAAAATGTACATTTCCTTTGAGTAAGCACTACGGATTCTAGGAATGTGTTCTAAGGAGGCAGTAAGTCAAATGTTTAAAGGTAGGCACAGGACTATCAATGGTAGTAAATAGTCTTTTTTACTGATCATACAGTAAAAAATTAAAAATAACTTACATGTTCATGAACAGAAGTTGGTGAAATAAATGATGGTACATGCATACAGTTGAAAACTTTGGAGACAAAATAGTAAAATAATTACAAATACAGGCTTTGAACATAAATTTCAACAAGCTGAGGCTTTTCTCATCTCTTCAGAACACCCTGATTCTTCCCAGCTTTTCTTCCTTGCTTTTCACTTGCTTCAGTCAGCTACTGTTTGTATAACAATCTTAAAATCTCAGTAGCATATAATGGTAAGCGTTTAGTTCTCACTCACAAGTTTGCAGGGCAGGTGAGGCAGCTGCTCGTCAAGTCACAATGTCCAGGGCAGCTCTGCTTCTTACTGTGGCTGGCTAGCTAAAACATGATCCTGTCTCAGCAATTGCAGGAGAACAAGAGGGTGAGAGATAATGTGTGAAGCTTTCTAAGTGCTAAGTTTGAAATTAACACCATGTCGTTTCCATTCACATTTCACTGGCCAATGATAGCTGCGTGATGAGCCACAGTCAAGAGTCAGAGAGGTACATTTGTGAGGCTGCGGAGAGAGTGTAGATTCAGGGAGAGGTGAGAAACTGGGGCCAGTATGTCAATCTACAGCATGATTTGTCATCATTTTTCATTCTCTGCCAGTAAGATTGCCACCCAAGTCTCTGCACTCCTACTTTCTGTTTAGCTCTCTCTCTTATCACAACAGCTAAAAGTCTTTTTACAGGGTTACAAGTCTGTCTCAGAAACCACCTCAGTTTAGCGGCACAGAGCTCCCCACTTGTACTCTGAAACTCTCTTCTTGAGGATATTCCTATCCATGTACATCAGTTATTTTTTTCCTCTATAGCATCCACATTAAACATTTAATTTCCTTGGATTTAGCCAAAATAAACACTCCAAATTCATGACATCTTTCAGGAAGAGAGTTTGTTTTCTTTTTTAACAAAAATGGGAGATTGATCCTGTCTGTGTTCCCCAGAGGAGCAGAGGGTGCTTTGTATTAGGGCAGTTCTCATAGATGAGTAACGTTTCCCATAGCCTCATAGAGGCTGATATAGAAACTTCTGGATTCAAATGATCATTTGGCAGCATTACCTAGGCATTGAACCAATTTTTAAAAGTGAAGTTTTGCCGTATTCTAACCCTAAGAATCAGAAATGGTGGAAGGAAAAGATAGTCGGAATAGAATGTCAATAAAACTTCAGCCTTTTCCCTGGATTCTGAGAGTTCATAACCTAAAAGTCAGAGCTTCAAACTGGGAAAAAATGAGCCAAGAGGTACAAGAATTGGGGAAAGCATGTTTCATGAATTCAAGATGTATTTCTCAAAAAAGGAACATGATGAAAATGTTCAGAAGAGGCAATTTCCTTCCTCTTTTCTACTTTGGCTCCAGAGCCCCCAGCAGGACCTCTTCAATATCTTGCATGTTACAGATTGCCCTGCTCCCACCAGCTTGAAGATAACATGTGGCTCTTGACAGTTCTGCTCCTTTGGGGTAAGTTGGACTCAGAGCGGATGGTTAGAAGGGTACAGGCTGTGGCTGCGGGGAGTCAAGAGTTTCGTCTTGCTGTGCTAACTTTGGATAGAACTCGTGAGTACGGGGACTTCTGTGCTTCTGTGGTTTATTAGAGCTTATTTTATCAAAAGGATGGGAAGGGGGGTCCTGAGGTAGCATTAAGTCTGGAAGCACCACAGTAACGTTTCATTGATAACCATCTGTAGCTTGTTCAGTTCTGTTAGTACTTAATTTTGAGAAAGGGAAATAGAAACTCAAAAGACCTAAGCTGATCCCTCAGAGTCTACGTTAATTCTGTCTCCCAAATCCTCTCTTTCTCATCATTTTCCCTGGACCAACTGGTATCTTTATTCTCTGATCTCTTGCAGTTCCAGTCGATGGGCAAGTGGGTGAGTGATCTCTAACCCTGCTTCTATGACATTTTCCTAATTCCAAAGGACGTGTCCTATTAAGCTGAAGAAGAGCATATAGGGAAAGCAGAAAAAGGAGAAAAATTTACAAATTACACAAAATCTCCCATATTCAGAGTATGATCTTCATAAGAACCGTGATTTTTAAGCTCTTTTTCAAAAGTTTTCTGAATGAGCTCTTTCCTCTAAATGAAATGCCTAAATGTATATATAACAGCAGGAGAGGGCCAGAATTGCACAAACACTGAAGTAGTCTGCTGGGTTTCCCAACGGGGTGTTGGGAAACCAGTCTCCTTTACAAGAAAGATGAGTGGGTTTTTTTTTCTCCTCAGAAACAGCCAGGCAGGTACTGAAGGCTTCAAAGAGAGGAGTTTCAGCCTCCGTTTCCAGTGCAGAAGCTGCTGACCTGCGCTGTACTCTCAGAGACAGTGTAGCTCAGAGGATAAAGAAAACAGCTTGTCCAAGTCTAAAACCCTGCTTCATTGCTCCCTACAGAAAAACCTACATCAGTAATTTAATCCTCATGAGCCCCAAATTCCCAACTCCCAGATGAGGATTTAATAACACGAGCAGAAGTCTCTGCAGCAGGAGTTGAACACTCTTAAAGACTGGCTTTTGGAGGTTTCCACTTGCCTGTTTTTCAAATAAATCTAAATATGTATTTTTCCCTTGTGCTATCCACAAAAGCCTTACCGGTTGCCCAGAGCCCTCCCTTTTACTCCACTTGATCTTTTCTCCACTTGATCTTTTTCTTTTTCTTCTTTTAATCTCCAAGTAGACCCCACAAAGGCAGTGATCACTTTGCAGCCTCCATGGGTCAGCGTGTTCCAAGAGGAAACCGTAACATTACAGTGTGTGGGGCCCCATGTGCCTGGGAACAGCGCCACACAGTGGTTTCTCAACGGTACAGCCACTCAGACCTCGACCCCCAGCTACAGCATCACCTCTGCCAGTGTCAACGACAATGGTGAATACAGGTGCCAGACAGGTCTCTCAGTGCTAAGTGACCCCGTACAGCTGGAAGTCCACAGAGGTAAGTATGACTTGGACCAGGAGGTCTGGAAACCACAATGTCTTCCTCTGTGTTCTCTCCTTTCTGGATGCCAGATGTGGGTGTGTCGATTTATCTGAGTGCAGGTCTCAGCTCTCTGTACCTACCGGGTGAAATTAAATCAATATACTCAAAACATCACAGCAGGGTCCTTAAACTGTGTACCGACAGTAATACAGCTGGGCCAGCTCTAAGTAGGACGTCTAGAGTAAGACTTAGGCCCTGAGATTGTATTATTATTCCAAATGTATGCTTGCACATAGTAAATAATAATTCCAACAAATGGGCAATGAGGAACAATGAATTACCTGCCTCCCACCCCAAAACGCTAGGTCTGCAGTCACCTTCCACAGAAAAACAACTGCTAATATATATATTTTTTTGATTATACATAATATATATATTATATATATGCAGTTTTAAAACTGTGGTTGGTAGAATACTTTCTATTTATTGTCCTGCATCTTACCTTTATCACTTAAAACATCTTGGAGGTCTATTTATATTAATAGAAATCTACTTTAAAATGTCTGCTGCACAGCTGTATCAGAATTAATTTAACCATTCTGCCTATTAGCAAATTTATAAGACCTCTCCATTCTTTTTATTTTACAAGCACTGCTGCAATAAACATCTTTATACATACATTCTGGGGGCACATTTCATAATATATCTATAAGATAATATTCAGAACATGGAATTATTGTCATATTTTAATAAATAGATGCAGAAAAACCCAGAACCCACTTAAACCTGTAAGGAGTTTCTCTTTGTTGAGAGATGGAAACTGCCATATTCTCAGAAAAAAATGCTTCATTCAATATGCAAAACAAAATAACCAAATGTACTATCTAGTTATTCAGAAGTCATGAGTTGAAACTTCTTTGAAAGTGAGAATGCAAAAGTTAATCCACACTGGAGGCAAATTACCTTTATGCAGACATGGTTGCATAAAGAGGAAATGTGTTGATACTGCCCGAATGTCTGAGGGGAGACGATGTTCCTCATGTGTCCCTTAGAGATCTGTAAATAAGTTCTTAGGATGGAGAGGTGAGGGAAGCTGACAGAGCTGTTTCTTTTTCTTTTCTTTTCTTTTCTTTTTTGAGTCAGAGTCTCACTCCATCGCCCAGGCTGGAATGCAGTGGCAAGATCTTGGCTCACTGCAACCTCTGACAGAGCTGTTTCAACAGGACATTTTGTATAGTTGAAGCAGAAGTGATTCATGGTTCAAGGACTAGGGCTGGAAAGAGGCCATTTTCTTTGCCTCTACACGGACTCTAGGACAACCAGCGTCAGTGACTCATTGCGAATCATATCTTTTTTACATTACGTTTTAATGTGAATTTTCATTGAAATATAACCTATGTACGACAAGCCGTAAGTGTACGCCTCAGCAAATTTTTGCAAAGTAAACAGCATCCAGATCAAGAAATAGAACATTCCCCAGCACCCCAGAAGCTCCTTCTTGCCCATATCGAGTCCGCCCCTTGACACTGACTTCCAGCACCATAGGTTTTCAGCCTATTTTTGAACTTCATATAAAGGGCTACAGCACACGGGACAGGACGTACTCTTTTGTGCCTGGTTTTTCTCGACATGATGATCGTGAACTGTATACATTGAAGTTTATTTGTTCTTATTTATGTATATTTCATATTTTCCCGTTCTACTGAGGGACTGTTGGATTGTTTCTGGTTTTCACCTCTTATGGCTGTGGACCCTTTTTTTACACGTTTCAAATATTTCCTACCGTTACTAGCATTTGACACTTTCTGATGGAGATATGTTACAATTTCCCACTCTTTTGGATATATAAATGCAAATTAAGTGTTTCCTAGGTATCCTCTTTTGTAAGATCTTTTTGACAATTTTTCTACTGTCTTTTTCTTATTGACTTATAAGAGTTACTTATATATTCTGGATATCTGCATAGAAGTCTTTTTTCAAGTGTCTTAAATATATTCTCCATTCTGTGGCTTGTCTTTTCACTATCATATTAGAGTTTTGTTTGTTTGTTTTCAGTGAACAAGACTTCTTAATTTTACTACAGTACAATACGCCAAAATCTGGGGTCGGTGCTGTCATGCCCTATTTTAAAATATCTTGCCACAGTCAGCCGTGGGAGATTCAATTGCAGCTCACTGACCCTTCAGCATTTCAATTTAATCTGTATATGCTGAGACCAAGAAAATGCAGCTGGTTGGTGGGCCTGAATCCTAATCATATGGCTAAAAACAAATGTCCCCATCCTACTCCAAGGGCATGAAGATGGAGGAATGATTGTTGAGTAGGAAATGAGTAATGTCTGCTAAAAGCTGCATCTCGTGAGTTTTGATTTGTAATACTCCCATTACTACTTAAGGTTAAAAGTTTTTAAATTTCCGTTAGACATTTTTTACTCATGAATCATTTAGAAGTTTTTTTGGAGGGTGGTTTTTTGTTATTGATTTCTAATGTTATGGCACTTTGGTTAGAGTCTGTGTTAAATATAGTATCAGTTCATTAATATTTGTTGAAAAACGCTTTTGTGGCCTAGTTCACACTTAATTTTTCTTACACTGCATGTGTGTTTGGAAAGCATATGAATTTTCTTTCTCAAGTATAGCATCCCATAAAATCAAGTCTATTAATTATGTCATTCAAATATTTTCTACAATTACTAGTGTTTGACAGTTTCCAATGGAGGTGTGTTACAATTTCCCATTCTTTTGAATATGTAAAGATGTCAGAGTTCAGGTAATGCAGTCTTCCAGCACCTTCTCGCTGTGGGTGGGAATAAGGGAGGGAAGAGAATTAATTATATTTGGAAGCATTACGTCAGTATCCATGACGGTAAAATTCATGCTACATATAGCACAGAAACGCCTGCCTTCCATTCTTAGATAAGTTCCGGAGAGAAAAAGCATTATTTTTCTCTTCTCCTCCTTGGTCTCCTAAGAACCCCATTTTTATTTAGCCAAACCAACTGCCTCTGGAGAAGCAGGTGAAGCATTTTTGGTTATGTGTATGTCAAGAGAAAGAACCCACCGACTTGCAGCTTGTTTTGCAAATGATATCATTAATATGTGAGTATTCCTATCAATGTAGTAGGATGTTTATATCTGACGTTTGCCATTCTGTGTGTTTGTCTTAGGATGAGTGGTCCTATTAACAAATTTGTCAAGAGGTGGAGTGTATTTGTTTTCTATTGCTGTGAAACAATTTTAGCAGCTTGCAACAACGTGCTTTTATGATCTTCCAGTTTTCATGGGTCAGGACCGCCATCACAGCTTGGCTGAGTGCCTTCCACGGCTGCAGTCAGAGTGTTGAATTTGTTGTGTTTCTTTTGAAGATCTTCCAGGCTCACAAGGTCACTGGCAGAATTCAGTTCTTTGTGGTTATAATACTGAGGTTCCCACTCTCTTGCTGCCTGTCAATGTGGGGCCACTCTCAGGTCCTAGGGGCCCTTGCCTTGTGGCCCTCTTATAGGCCCTCTCCCAGCATGGCAGCTTACCTCTTCAAGGTCAGGAGAAGACTTTCTTCATCCAGTCTGCTAAGGTAGAGTCTTACACAATGTAGCAATTCCAAGAGTAACATCCCATCATCTTTGTCGTATTCCGTTGGCCAGAAGCAAGCCACAGGTTTTACCCACCCTCAGTGGGATTATGCAAGGCAGTGAGTCATTAGGATCATTTTAGAATTCTGCCTACCATGCTGTATGAACTGTTTTTGTTTCAACCAACTTCTGAGATCTGGAAAGGGAACATAAGAAAGGGCTGCGTGCACAGTTGCCAGTAAAGATTGCTTTTATTTCCACCAAAGCTAAAGATATTTGAGGAACTGGATATAGGCCTGAGATTTAGCAGAGCTCTGAAGTTGGATGTTTCAAGGAGAAAAAACAGAAAGCCCCACAGCCAAACTCGGGCTTCCTTGCACCTCCTCCACTGTATGCATACATTCTGAATTCACATTTTTCAGACTGGCTACTACTCCAGGTGTCCAGCAGAGTCTTCATGGAAGGAGAACCTCTGGCGTTGAGATGTCATGCATGGAAGAATAAGCTGGTGTACAATGTATTTTACTTTAAAAATGGCAAAGTTTTCAAGTCTTTCCACAAGAATTCTAATCTCACCATTCCGAAAACCAACATAAGTCACAGTGGAATCTACCATTGCTCAGGCATGGGAATGCATCGCTACACATCAGCAGGAGTACCTGTCACTGTGAAAGGTATTGTATCGGAATAGTCATAGAACTGATAGTCCCTCCCTCCGAGGGACCATCATAAATAATCTAAACTCCTCACTTTCATTGACAACCGAAGAAACTGAGCTCCAGAGAAGTCAACTGCTTAACTAAAGGCCACACCACGACCAGTGGCTGGGGTGGAACCAAAACTGAGGTCTCTGGGTCCCACTCCATTGCTCTTTCCAGTGGACTGCAGCCCCCATCAATAATCACAGGAGCTAATGTCAAAGTCAGGGCGTAATGTAGATCCATTTCATTCACCTTATTTTAGTTGTAGGGAATAGAGAGACTCACTCTAGGTAGCTAGGAGAGTTATAAGAAAATAATGCCATGGAATCTCATGAAAGCGCCATAGAAGTAGAAACTGAAAAAACATTAGGAAGTGAGTTTTACTGTCCATCTGCCTCTCAGGGACAATGCAGTCTCTGTGGTGTGACTTCCTCCTAAGCATCTGCAAGGTAAGCAGCTTCCTCTGTCCAGTTTGGATATGGCCTTGTCCTGACTCTTTCACGGCCTTTCTCCTTAATACAATCACTAGCAACCTTTTTCTGCCTGAGAAAAAAAAAGTTCATTCCTGTGGGAAAGAACTTACTGTCCCATATTATCTTTTTAAGTCAGGAACACAAGGAATGAGTCACTGAAACGGCAAGTGTGTGAATCAGGGTTCACTCCTAGTTGACGACTGCCCAAAGGGCTACCAGATGACATGGCCACTCGGGGAAGGATGGACCATGTAAAGCAGGGTTCCCGACCCTTATCTGTCCGTGGCCTGTTAGGAACTGGGCCGCACAGCAAGAGGCGAGCTTCCTCTTGAGGCACCCTTACCCCTGAGCTCCACCACCTGGCAGATCAGTGGCGACAATTAGATGCTCATAAGAACACGGGACACTATTGTGAACTGCGCATGCCTGATGATCTGAGGCGGAGCAGTTTCCTTCCAGAACCATCCCCACCCCACCTTCTGGCTGTGGAAAAATTGTCTTCCACAAAACCCATCCCTAGGACCAAAAAGGTTGGGGACCACTGGTGTAGGGGTATTCTCAGTAGGACTGAGCAAGCTGGCAATGCTAATTACGTCTATTAAGACACCCCGAAAATGGCTCTCTGCCGGAAGTAAGAAAGGTTATGCCTTATGGATGCGTTTCCCAGGGCCAGCTTTCCCAAGGGGGTAAAGGACTTGTCTTGTGAAAAGGACCTGGATGCTAAACAGGCCACCCTGTCCCCCATCAACTTTCTCTTTAGAGCTATTCCCAGCTCCAGTGCTGACTGCGTCTGTGACATCCCCGCTCCTGGAGGGGAGTCTGGTCACCCTGAGCTGTGAAACGAAGCTGCTCCTGCAGAGGCCTGGTTTGCAGCTTTCATTCGCCTTCTACGTGGGCAGCAAGACCCTGCGAGGCAGGAACGCATCCTCTGAATACCAAATAGTAGCTGCTAGAAGAGAAGACTCTGGGCTTTACTGGTGTGAGGCCGCCACAGAAGACGGAAACCTCCTTAAGCGCAGCCCTGAGTTGGAGCTTCAAGTGCTCGGTGAGTGAAAGGCCAGGGCTCACGCCTGTAATCCAAGCACTTTGGAGGCCAAGGCGGGCGGATCACCTGAGGTCAGGAGTTCAAGACCAGCCTGACCAACATGGTGAAACCCCGTTTTATAAAAAAAAATAATAAATAAAAAATAAATTTAAAAAAA